>CAUYQG010118946.1:0-12375 GCA_963574415.1 Tarsius wallacei | reverse complement strand
AAGTTTATAGACAAAAGACAAGGAAAAAGAGAGAAAGAAGATCTAGTTCATAGAAAGAAGGAAAGGAAACAGAAGGAAAACAAACAAAAACTTGAGTCGCCAGCAGGTGGTGCTGTCTCACGGCTCCAGATGGACTTTATCTCGGTTGCTTGTCCCACAGGGGGGAGCCTGAGAGAGGGCCAGCTGGGGATGGGCTCACAGGAGGAGATCCAAAGCTCACCCGAAAGTCAGAGCTGCAGTTGTGGTGGCAATGGCAGCGGCAGCGATCTAAGTCTCAGCATATCCTGTGTGGAGGGGTGGATCACCTCAGACATAGGTTGCAGAGGCAGCCGTATTTAGACCAAGGCGGTGATGGTTCCAGGACCACAGCGGTGATGATGGTGTCCGGCTGCAGCAGTGACGGCGACGAGTGTCTGGACCGCGGGCGGCTAGCCCAGCCAAGCCACTTGCTACGGGGGCGGGGCGGGCCGAGCTGCTTGTAGCGGCGGGTCGGGTGGAGTCGCCTACAGTGTCCCGCTGCAATGATCAGTGGCGGTGGTAGTGGTGGTGATCAGTAGCGGTGTCTTGGCCGCGGCGGCGAGCCGAGCCACTTGCAACAGCGGCGCTGCCGCCCCGGACGCCAGTGGTGGTGCCGGGTCCCCAGTCGCTGGTGGCGGCGGCGGCGATCCCTGGGCCGCTGGCAGAAGTGGTGCCACCGGGTCGCTGGCGGCGGCTGCTGCAGTGGTGGGCCCTGGGTCGCCAGTGGCAGCGGCGGTGGCGGTGGCAGCAGCGCGCCTCTAATCAGCCGCGTCCGCGGCGTTGGCGTGCCCCGGATCGCCGGCAGCGGCATCCGCGGTGGCGCGCCCCAGGTCGCCGGTGGCGGCGCGCCTCGGGTCAGCGGCGTCCGCGGCGTTGGCGTGCCCCAGATCGCCGACGGCGGCATCCGTGATGGCGCGCCCTGGGTTGGTGGCGGTGGCAGCGGCTGCGCACCTCCGGTCTGCGGCGTCCGCCGCGTTGGCGCGCCCCGGATCGCCGGCGGTGGCGTCCACGGCGGCGCGCCCCGGGTCGGCGGCGGCGACGGCGGTGGCGCTCCTCGGGTCAGCGACGTCTGCGGCGTTGGCACGCCCTGGATCGCCGGCGGCGGCGTCCATGGCGGCGCACCCCGGGTCGCCGGTGGTGGCCGCGGCGGTGCGCCTCGGATCAGCAGCGTCCACGGCGGCATGCGCCCCGGATCACTGGCAGCGGTGCGCGCCCTGGGCTGCTGGCGGGGGTGGCAGCCGCTTTTACCTCCGGCCCATTGTGGTGCCTCTGCGGTGTCAGTGGACAAGTTCCGTGTGGGGAGCAGGCCCCCTGGAAGAGAGCCCGAGTCTTTCTGTGTCCTCTTCTGCGGAGGTCTCACGGACCACGCTGTCCGGTCGCCATCTTGGCCGCCCCAGGTCATTTCTTGACTCTGTTGGTTATTTCCTTTGCTGTGCAGATTTTAGTTTGATATAATTTCATTTGTCCATGTTAGTTTCCTGTGTTTTTTAACTCTTATCCATAAAATCTGTCCAGACCAATGACCTGAAGTATTTCCTTTTTGTTTTCTGTTAGTAGTTTTATAGTTTTGATTCCTAAATTCAAATCTTTAATCATTTTTTGGTTGATTTTTGGATATTAGGGCGAAATGTGGGTCCAGTTGTGTTCTTCTGCATGTGGATATCTAGTTTTCTTAGCACTATTTATTGAAAAGACTGTCGTTTTTCCAAAGTATGCTCTAGGTACCTTTGTTGAAAATCAGTTGGCTGCAAATATGTGGGTTTATTTCTAGGTCCTCTATTCTATTTCATTTGTTTGTTAAATTGACTCTATAGATTGCTTTGGGTATTATGAACATTTTCACAATGTTAATCATTTCAATCCATGAACCCAATATATAGGATATTCCTTCTATAGATGATTTGTTGAAAGTTTTCACTATGAAAGAACTAGAAATTGACCCTCAATACAACCCAGCAATCCCCCTTCTGGAAATATACCCAGAGGAATTTAAATCACTCTGCAAAAAAGATAACTGCACACGCATGTTTATTGCAGCACTATTCACAATAGCAAACCTATGGAATCAACCATGCTGCTCATCGAAACCAGACTGGAATGTAGTACATATACACGATGGAATATGCAGCAACATGGATGGATTTAGAGTCTATAATACTCAGTAATATATAATAGACACAAAGGGCTGAGTACTGCGTGTTCTCACTCAAAAGTGGACCTTGAACAATTTACCATAATACAATAAGAAAGGGATTGGCAGTAGTGGACACCACCAAGGGTGGAGGGAGGACATAATATCAATATGGGTACCTGATCTAACACCATGCTAAGTGGGGACCAAAGGGAGGCCCAAACTTTACCTGTACAATGACCTCTTGTATACTTAATTCTGAATTGTACCCACATCTTTAAAATTAAAAATTAATAAAAATGACTGGACTTGGTGGCTCAGCCTGTAATCCCAGCATTTTGGGAGGTCAAGGCAAGTGGACTTCCTGAGCCTGTGGGTTCGAGACCAGCCCGGGCAACTTGGCGAGATCTTGTCTCTACCATAAATCAAAAATTAGGTGGGAGTGGTCGCATGAACCTGTAGTTGCCGCTACTTGGAAAGCTAATGCAGAAGGATCACCGGAGCCCAGCAGATCGGCTCTGGTGTGGTTGTGAGTGTGCCACTGCATTCCAACCTGGGTAACAGAGATAGACTCCAACTCAAAAAAAAAAAAAAAAAGCTATGTCGAAGAAAAAAACAGCTTGATAGAAATCGAAATATAACATAATATTTAGCTTGCACAAGGTCATAAAGCTCAGTAAACTTTCAAAAATTATTAAATATGCAAATAAACAAAAATTACTCATATTCAAGAGAAATAGCAATACATAGAACCAACTCTGAGGCAAACTAAATGTAATTATAGAAAAGAAACTTTCAAATAGTTATTATAGATATAGTCTAGGATTTTAAAAAATTCACTCATAATGAATAAACAGAGAATCTCAAAAATTATAAAAATGTACCAAGTGAAATTTGTAAACTGAAAATATTAAATAGTGTAAATGAAAAACTCTTATTATGGACTTTGCAGAAGAATAAAAATGACAGAAAAGAGAGGAAGTAACTTTTAAAATTATACATACATGTAGTATACTTGTTTATATAAAAAAATTTAAAGAACAGAGAAATAAAAATTGAAGAAAAATAAATGGTTTCAAAAACTTATAAAATAAAATAAAGTTATCAATTAGAGCTGCAGTTCAAGACGGAAAGAATAAGGAAGAAAAGCTATTTGAAAATATGATAGAAAATTATCATTTTTGGAGAAAACCATAAATCTATGAATCCAAGAATCTCAATACACCCTAAGTAAGATGAGTACAGAAAAATATAAAACAATAAACATACAAACAAGAGAAAAAATGTGTTTGTCTTCCAAGGACTCAAGGCCATACTTAGAAGTAATTTGAAGTTTGTAGATTTTTTTTCTCACTACACACTTAGTAGTAGTTTGAAAATTGGACATCTCCTTGGAGTTTGGGCTTTTTTCCTTTTCCCATTGTTGTTTTATATCACTACCAGAAGGAAATAAAGGAGGTTCAGAACTAAGCAGCACCATGTTATTACTAGAACTAGAGGGTACAATGAAGATGGGATAATTCAACCCAAACTATTATATAAGACTTAGAAAACAGGGCCAGATTAGAAAAAAACAAAAAAACAAAAAACTGGCGTAAATGCACTGGGGACAAAATGACCAAGTGTCTGCAAAACATGTTAACAACTTTTTAGAAATGATTTCTGATTTTCAGTGAACACTTGCTACCTACAGACCCAGACATTAAAAATGTAAGACCTATATTTTTCTTAGATTTTAAGGTAGTTTTCTCCTTAGTTGGTTCTATTCCTAAGAAGCATCAATTATCTATATTTATAAGATAAATAGAAATCCTTGAATCTGTCAACTTTTCTTGAATAATTTTCATCCTTTTTCTTTTTAAATATTCAAAAATAGCCATTAAAATTTCCCCTCCAAATGGTGAATTTATTCGTATGCAGTTTTTTCTGATTAAAAATTAATATGCCAACTACTTTTTTAAATACTATATAATTTTGTCTCATTCTCCCTCTTTCCTTTTACATGATCATGTTTTATTTTATTTTTTCCTTCAAATTGTAAAGCAGCTGATCCCTAAAGTTTATTTCTGTTTTATGTAGTAAATCTTCTTCTAATATGTGGGTTTTTTTTGTATCTTACAGGTTATCTTCTTGTACATTGTATAACACACATGACAACATGTAAATAATATGGTACTATACATCACGGAAGACTTACATTACATGTCATGTAAATAATATGGCATCTATATTATTTTTTTAGGCTATTTTTTTTTTTTTGAGTTGGCATCTCACTCCGTCTCCCAGACTGGAGTGCAGTGGCCGCTCCCAGCCACCGCAGCCTCGACCTGCTGGGCTCCGGCGATCCTTCCGCCTCAGCCTTCCAAGCGGCTGGAACTACAAGCGTGCTACCATGCCCAGCTAATTTTTCGATTTATTGTAGAGATGAGGTCTGGAACCCGCGGACTCAGGCAATCCACTCACCTCAGCCTCCCAAGGCGCGGGATTACAGGCTGAGCCACCGAACCCGGCTTTTTAGGCTATTTTTAAGAAACTTTTTCTTCTTTTAATGTTATTTTATTATGGAGATGTGAGAATTAGCTACAAAAGTAAGGTGCATGCAGGTGAAGTTTTGGTTTCTAACTGGCCCTCACTCCCCCTGGTAGTGGACCAAGTGTTCTTTGTGTTGTCATGTGTCCCTTTCTCTCCTTCCGCACTCTTCCCCAAAACAGTGCCCAGAGACTTCAAATCCTTTCCTTGTGCTAATGTGACTATTTTTCAGGGACCACTTATGGATGAGAACATGTGGTATTCCATTCTTTGCTTCTGTGATTGATCTCTTAGTAAGATAGTCTCAACTCCATTCAATTTGTTGCGAAGCCTATGATTTTGTTCTTTATGACTGTGTAATACTTCACCATGTATATGTACCACATTTTCTTTATCCAGTCAACTTTCAGTGGGCAGTAGGGTTGGTTCCACGTTTTTGCTATTATGAATAGTGCAGCAATACACATTGTGCCGGTGTCTTTTATTCAGAATGGTTTATGTTCCTCCTGGTATATTCCTAGGAGAAGGATTGCTGAATCATATGGAAGGTCAATTCTTAGCTCTTTTAGGAATCACCACACTGCTTTCCATAGAGATTGAACTAGCTTGTACTCCTGCCAGGAATGTAGAAGCATTCCCTTTTCTCTACACCCACACCAGTATCTGTTGTTTTTTACTTATTAATGGTAGCCATCCTTACTGAAGTTAGGTGATATCTCATTGTAGTTTTGATTTGCATTCCTCTGATTATTAGTGAGGCTGAGCATTCTTTGGCAAAGGCACCAATAACAATCACTGGGGAAAGGAGATCATATTTAGCAAATGGTGCTGGGAAAACTGGCTGACCATATGTAGAAGAATGAAACTGGACCGCTATCTATCACCATATGCAAAAATCAACTCAAAATGGATCAAAGACGTAAATTTAAAACCTCAAACTGCAAAAAGCCTAGAACAAAATGTAGAAACACCTTTGTGCACATTGGAGTAGGCAATGGATTCTTGACTAAGCATCCAAAAGTGAATGTCATAAAAGCTAAGATAGAGAAGTGGGACATCATCACATTGAAAAGCTTTTGCGCAAGAAAATAAACCATCAAGGAATAAAGAGACAACCCAGAGAATGTGAAGAATTATACGTCTGACAAAGGCCTAAAATTCAGGATCCACAAAGAACTCATAGTGAAAGGAAGAAAATAAAAAACCCCATTAAAAAATGGATGAAGGGCATGAGCAGACACTTCTCAAAAGACTACAAATAAACTGCCAACATATTATTTTTTCCTATGTATTTGTTGTTGAATGAATGCAATCTGTCCAAGACTATTACTTGTACCTTGACTACCACCAAAAAAAGTAAATTTTTTTTACACTGTTCTTGTATTGGCATCCCTGTCAGCCTGGCACTGCTATTAGAATATTTGGCTTTTAAAATTTGTACTCAGCCTGGAAAATATGTAGTAGGTATGGAACACCATCAAACATTAATCAAGCTTAAGGGGGAAAAAGAAGGAGCTGAGACTAGTATTCTTCATAAATTAAAGCCACTGCAAAATACACTCTTAAACGGACATTCTGTTTGTTTTTCTGTTCCAAAGAAATAATATTGCTTGTCCAACACCTTCATGATTGCAAAATTGGTAGAATATCCATTTCTCATTTGGGAAATGAATCATTATGATTTAGATAAGATTTTTTTTTCCTTTTTGAACCATTCCGTTAATGAGAAATTGTGTCAGAGACCGAGTTTTTGTGGGGTTTTCTATACATACTCTATAGTGTCTAATTGCTTCTGTCCTTACACAATAAAAATGCCTGAAAGAGAAGGCATCTCCGTCTCTCTTATGGGATACTCATATCTACTCCCATTTCTACAAATTTGGTTGTTAGTCTCCAATTCTGGAAAATATTCCCTATATTGACAATGTCTCATGATACCTTGCAAATCTATACAGAAAAAAAAATCATATGCCTCAGACTTTGAGGTGATCATTTGCATGCTCTCCCAAATTCACTAGAATGCTGTTGGAGATGTTAAATGAGGTTTTCAATAATTGAGCCCACTTTATGTCACAGATGACTCCTTCTAAACTTTGATAAGAGGACAATACAGTTCCCTGTATTTATTTGCGTCAAAGCATATTTTTTTGACAATGGAGCTATGATTTAATTATTTATGACTTTATAAAATCTGTTTCCTCTGTACTATATATAACAGGCCTTTTATAAAAGTTATGATGGTTGTTTTATATTATATGATATTTGGTATGATATTTGGTTTGACTCAAAAATGTAAAACAGCTAAGGTGTAATTTCAGAGAATGCAAATTTTTTAGATATTTTAAGCACAAAGAGATTTATTGCAAAATGTTAAATAGTACAAAAATCATGAGTTAGGCTGAAGAAGTGTATTTTAGGTTGAGCTTTCAAAAATGACTTCAACTAAAAAAGGAATCAGGAGAGCTAATGCCTCTTTTATGATTAGGAAATTTAGAAGCCTACCACTGCAAATGCTAGCTCCAGAGCTAGGCTTTGCCATATTACCAAAATAAGGAGGCCATACTATGATCAGGAAGCTGTTACAATAAAAACTCCTTGCTCAGAATGTCTTCATTATCAGGAAGCCACCATTGCAACTGCTGCTTCTGGAAACACTTGTAAAGAGTCAATAGGAAAATGGATGACATATACAATTTGTATTAATACTCATGGAGAAAGCGACTACACATTGACATCTATGCTAATCCTGCCACAGAAAGCCAGACACCTTTGTGCTAGCAGAAACGAAACAAAACAGGAAAAAAATGGGAAAAGCAAGTCACTATATTGCATTAACTATACAGATGTCATGGGAATGTGTCAAAGTGGTAGAAGCAAAATTGTACTCAAAGCTATAGCTATAAAATTCCTGGAAAATGCAGAACTCCATCCTCTGCAATGAAGGTAAACACACTAGAAATATATTTATGTGATTGCTGGGCTTCGATCCATCATCTCTACCTCCAATTTAAATAAAGGTCTTTGTTTCCTTTGGCTTTCCCTTATTTATTATGGTCAGAGTAAAGGAGTAAAGTTAAACACCCTTATTTATTAAAATCATCTCAGTCTGATTTTCATATAACTCAAATCTGATTATGTCATAACCCTGCTTAGAACATGAGGCAATATTAACAAAAATATAAATTATTTATTATAATCATAAGGTTATGATTTTTTAAATCTTATACTCCAAAAAGATGTACCCATTTACTTACCATACATACAAATCACTTTGCCATCAAAATAAAGTTAAATTTTGTGACCCTAATCTAAATGAATTTAGCATATAAGTGTATGTCAATAGCAGATAACCATGATTTTACTCTTGATCCATGATTTAAAAAAAAAAAAAGTTAATTCAGTTTGTGGTGTTAGTCTGAGTATGTGATAAAAGCACCCTGGTAGAAATGAGGATTATTTGTATTATTAAATAAAAAGAAGGAAGAATTTGAAACTTAGAAGAAGTTGGCTTCTGAGAATATTGAACTGTTAAGTAACATAAGAACTCTATTCTAGAACCAAGAGATAGGATAGCAAGGCTGTTTATCATTTATAAAACAAGTGTTCAAAACCAATTTTGGTATTTACATATTATGTAGATATTTGTTGGAAAAACAGTCTTTCTCAAAAGGAGATATAATAAAATTGATGTACATTTCTTATAAATCAAAATATAATTTACACATTTGGTAATAATCCTATTTCATACTAATTCTAGAATTTGCACTCTTTTCTGTTCCAGCTAGCATACAGTTCAATGTAAAGATAGAAATATGAATGGAGTAAGCTTGGAAGCCATGTTTTTGCTTTTAATCAAATGGAAACTTTTAAAAAGTTGTGATCCTGATAAGAACTGTTAGAGTAATGTCTTCAAAATATCTTATGATAACAATACTGAAGTCATGGCCATATTCTTATTTAAAGTCTGGTTTGGAATGTTATTACAGGTACATATCTGAAAGAAAAATAGTTTCCCTGTGAGAATTTTAATGTGTTCCAATATGCACTTAGGAACTATGGACATATGTAGCATAAAAGTATGTCACAATTTTCTTATTTGGGGGAAGCTATAAGATTTTAATCAAACCCTGATTTTCAGTGAAAGTTACTCATTCATTGATTCAACATTTATTTACTAAATGCTGACTGTCAGACATGATTCTAGGAGCATTTATTGGTGAAAAAAAAAGCAACATTTCCACTGACACCTATATCCTAGTGGATGGAGACAACAAATGAAACAAACAAGCATAAGAAAATGATATATCAGATATTAATAAATCCTATGGGGAAAAATAAAGGGATGGATATGAAGATGGAAAAGCCTCATAAATAAATGCACAAATGAGCAAAGATTCAAAGTTGAAAAAAGGTATTATTATTTGTGGGAAGGACCTTCAAGGCAAGAGGAGAAGCAAATGTTAAACCCTGATGGCAAAGCTTGTTTAGCGTATCCAAGGAAGAGCAAAAAGATCAGTGTGTTGGGGGCAAATATTGGGGAGAAGTAGTCAGAGGGCAAAGAGAAGTCATAATCAAGTCGAGTCTGGAGGCCATTCATGAGGATCTGGCTGTTCCCTTAAGCCATTGGAGAGTTTAAAGAGAGAAGGTAATATGATCTAACTTAAATTTTAAGGAACACAGGTGGGAGCACAAGACAAATTCAAAGGTCACTTCAATAATTTTGGTGAGGAACGGTTATGGCTTCGGTTGGGATCCCAGTTAATGGAGGTAATAGGACATAGAAAAATAGTGAGTCATCTTTTTTTAAAATGTAAGGAGTGGGATTTAATGCACATGGTTTAGATACAGGCTATATATTTTATCCATAGTAAAAGGAATATGATTGAATATACACATAGGTGATTGTGGAAACTTGTAGACATTCTATTCCTATGATATTTTCTCAGTAAAATGGTAACAGAGTCACCAAATATGAATGAGGAAAGTGAAAAAATGAAGAAAATGTGGTCTGGTTGCCCTATAAGTGTACAGGTCGTGTACTCGATGTTAATAGTCATGAATTTCAAATGCAAGCTGTCAGAGTGGCTGTGTGTTACTCTGTTACACATATTTAGACACATGCATGGCTTATCAGCAAAGGCATAGAGTGGAATTTAACCAGAATAGGAATTTTGCTATATTAGTGCAAAATAGAAAAACAAATCAGTATAAAATATAAACATGTAACATATAAAAACGTGGCAAGAGTTGAGAGTATATGAAAAGGAATGCTTTTATTGATAGAATATGAACCCAAAACTGAGGTAGGAGAAGATGTTAATATGACTATGGTGAGACAGGGTAAATTGTAGTTAGATTAACAGATGCTAGGTCATAGTGGATGTGAAGACTTGATAAAGTTACTGCACTTAAGGGAGTAAGCTGAAGACAGAAGTAAGCATTATAGAGAGACCTGCATGAGACTGAGATAACAAAGGGGTGATTTGTTTACAAGATGCAGAGCATGGGCATGGAAGTTTAAGGCTGATGTAGGGTGAAGAGCAACATCATCAGGAGAGAAGGTGAGAGAAAGAGAGGAGATGAGAGAGCTGGGAGTTATGGGTAAGAAGAGGATGATATACTATGTAGATAATGAACTAAGACATATAATAAGCAATGTTGGAAGAAATAATAAGAAAAGGAAATGTAAATCCTCAAATAATAGAAGGATCCCCCTGGGTGCAGAATGACTGTAATCATTCACAGTCTGTAATTCAGAGATGAATGGCTCTAAAAAGAGAAGTAGAAAAATGATCTGAACGAATAATGCTGAGAAAGGAGGACACCAAAAGGATAAATGGATTACCACTGAGCACCCTGCAAGGCAAGTGGGTCACTCATTTTCACTTTTGTGAAGATACACATTCCTATGGGGATTGACCACTTCTATACTAATAATCTTCTTGAGGATAGTTCTGTATTTTTTTCTCTGCGTGGTTTAAGAAATGGACTGAGAAGTACTGTATACTCGTGGAGTTTTAATGCTTAGGATAGGTTTTAATGCACTTCTTTCAAATGAATTCTATAAGGAAGTTTTGAACTACCTGGTTATTTTCTGAAATGAAACATGTAGAGAATTATATTAGCTATCCCTTCTTAGGAATGGTTTTCTTCACATGTTGTGCCAAGACTATAACATAATTTAAGAAATAGCTATTGCCAGAAAATTTGTGTGTTGGAAACCAGCTATTTTACATCACAAATTTTCCCATTTAGCCATTAAATGATCCTAGAGTTTAAAAAGCTGCATTGCTACCATACTTCTCCCAAGTGGACTTTGGAGTTGAGATTGTTACGCTCTTAGCAAAATTTAAAAGTGCAGATTTGCTAATTGCCTAGAAAGAGAATATTATATATGAGCTATCAATCTTCACAGAAAGTATAGACAAGATAAAGGAGATTTGAGGTCATTAGAGGGTCATTTTCAAATGACATATGTTGTAGTAAGGTCATCTGTGTTATGTTCAAAATAAGTGACTCATATTTTTTAAGTTAATTTTTATGTAGTGGAGTTAGAAAATTATAGCAATCCCCACTTATCTGCAGGGGATACATTCCACAATCCCCTGTGGTTGCCTGAAGCCACAGATAGTACCAAACCATATATACACTGTGGTGTTTTTTTTTTCCTATATATACATACATATGATAAAATTTAATTTATGAATTAAGCATAGTTAGAGATTAATAACAATATTTAATAATAAAATACGGCATGTATAACAATATACTATAAAACTGGTCTCTCCCACTGTCAAAATATCTTATTGTACTCTAGTTACAATTCTTCTTGTGTGAAGCTGTGAGCTGATAAAATGCTTACATGATGAGATAAAGTGAGGTGAATGACGTAAGCATTATGCTGGAAGTGGAAAATTCCAGAAATAGCTCATAAGTTTTAAGTTGCATGTCAATCCAAGTCACATGATGAAATCTCAAGCTGCCCTGGTCTGTCCCATCCAGACTGCCATTCATCTGTAGTAGTATAGCATACTTGCGTTCACGTAACCGTAATTTAGCTAATAATCGCTCATGAAGTACAAGAGTAATGATGTAATATTTTCTAACCACAGTTCACCTGGGGTAAACCTGAAATCTCAGAAAGTCAAAACTTGAATGAGGAGAGATGACTCTATTTTTGAGAGTTAACATTTAGCAAAAATAAGAAGAATCCATTTCATCAAAAAAGAGTTGATGAAACTCCTCCATTACACTGCTTATGAAATTCTTCAATGTATTTTTACAAGGGACAGTTTTAGCATTTTTATCACCTTAGCGACCATTATGTTTTTAATTTTTTTAATGTATTTGAAAATCAAGAAGGATGCTAAAATTTTTAAGGTGTAAAATTAAAATTTGTAAGGCTACCTCGTGTGTCCATTCTGATAAGTAACAATATTTTCAAGTATTATCCTTTGGATTCTAAAAAATACAACATATCAACATTGAGAATGAACATAGCAAATATAAGCAACTTCTCATCAAAAGTAGCAATTTAGTGTCATATAGGTCTATTGTACCCCTCTATTTAGTTAGAGGAAAAAATAAGAGGAGTAAAATGCATAGGCTCTCTAGACGTTCAAACTGTAGGATATTCAATTACTTGGTGGCAGCTGATCATTAGATTAGATACATCCCAGCACATCACAGAAGGTGAA
>CAUYQG010118945.1:0-20790 GCA_963574415.1 Tarsius wallacei | reverse complement strand
TGCTTTCCACAGAGGTTGCACTAGTTTACACTCCCACCAACAGTGTAGAAGTGTTCCCTTTTCGCCACATCCTCTCCAGCAACTGTTATTTTTTGAGTTATTGATAATTGCCATTCTGACTGGAGTTAGGTGGTATCTCAGGGCGGTTTTCATTTGCATCTCCCTGATGATTAGTGAGGTGTTCATATATAATTTTATGACCACTTTTCCATGTTATTACGTTTTTTTCTCCAACATCATTTGGAAGCTATTGTATGAGTATATAAATTGTCACAAGTTTAATGGTGCCTTCTCATATGCAAGTGTATATGTCAGAGTTTAGAGTAAAGTCTATAACATATTTTTCTGATCTTTACCTGTTTGAACCTCATCAATGCTACATGTTAGGTTCTGTGGATAAAGAGACATTTTTCCAGATCCATTTAAGAACTGGAGGTCAATCTTCTAGTCCTGGCAACTCTTCTTTGAATAATTGCAGAAGTTTTTCAACTGGTCTCACTACCTTGATTTTCACTCCTTCTTCCCCTTCCCCCTAAAATCCATACTCCATGTGGCTCATTGAAACACATGCATCTCATCATTTCTTTACCTTGGGTGAAATCCCTCAGTAGTTTCTTGGACACTCAAAAGATAAAGTCCAAATTTTTAATTATGGTTTACAAGGCCTTTCCAGTCTAGTCCTTGTCTACTATGTACTTTTTCCCATGCCACCCCCATTCCTACACCTGCCATATATTGCAATTTTCTGCTTATGCACATGGTGCGCCAGTCTTATGCAATCATTAGATCCCTCAAAGCAACACACTCTCTCATTCTTCATACATTTGCATGTGCCATCCCCTCTTTTTTTAGAAGGCCAGCTTCAGCTCTGAATTGTCTCTGAACTCCTATCCACCCTTAAGATTAATTTCAAGTATAACCTCAAAGAATATCAAGTAAATATATTTGCAGTGACACTTACTTGCTTCAATTTATTTGTCTTTACTTATCTGTCTCCCATAATAAACTGTGAGTTCTTTGAAGCATATACTGTGTTTTACTTATTTTTGAGTCGCAAGTATCTAAAATAGTCTCTGAGATAGAGAAAGGCCTCAAGGTTCATTAAATAAATGAATAAGTGTCTTAAGGAATTAATTTTGATAGGCTCAAGATAGCAATTAAAAGCAAACTCAGATATAAATAAACACTCATAACCAAAATATGCCTGTTTTATGCTTTATGGGAAATAGATTTTGCAGGTCATATCTAGCTATGTACCACTTCCTTGCCCATTCTACTCAAATAACTAAACTTTTGTGTGTATGTGTGTTTGTGTGTGTGTGTGTGTGTGTGTACTCTCTCACACCCATCTTGATCTTTTCAGTATTGTGTTTGTTCTTACTTTCTCAGAGACTCCAGGATATAAAAACATGTTCAAAATATTATGCAGATAAAATAAAGAAAGGCTGTATCTTAATTCTTATTATTTCTTACATTTTATTGAATGTTTATTTGTATTGTATGCATAGGCAATGATATTAAAAAATACATTCCAGATTTTTAAAAAGCATGCTTAAGGTAAATTTTTCAGATAAAAATATTTTTTAAATATCTAATAAGGTTAGAAAATACTTCCTTAAGGCCCTGCTCAGATTAGGAACCATTAAAACACCAAGTAGAAGCGGAGAAGAGTTCCAAGATGTCTGATGTAAACAGTGGCATCTATTGGTTGAAATTATTTCACAGTAGAAGAGGAATAGTCAAATTTTCACTGTACAAGACTAAGCCAAGCTTGTGATTTACATGAAGTAGAATTCATCCCCCTCTTCTAAGGAAGAGACACCCCATAGACAGTCATTCTCCTGAACTGGGAACTATTTTTATGGAATTTCATAAAAATAATTTCTTCTAAACACTCTTTTAAGCAATTTACAAATGAGGACAACTGTGCTTCTGTGGAATCCCACAAGAATTCAGGGAGAAACTGTATGGTCAAGAAAAGTTCCTCTGCACAGTAAGAGGCTCACTCTCTCCTAGCACAGCTTCAATTATTGATCCAAAGCCAACAGTTACAGCTGACTATTTGACACAGGCAACTAAGGGCTGGTCACTTGTTAATGCTAAGAGTCTTACAATTAGATAAGAAAGCTGATTTGAGCTGAGGCTCAAACAAAACATTTAACTGACTCTTTTTAATAGTGGCTCTGGATAATTTCCAAAGTCTTTATGTAAAATTAACTACCATGGCTTTCTCCATGCAGCCAATAGTTGTTTCAAATGGACCTTCATTTTACAAAAGCAAAGTCAATATGCAGATGGGCCAGTGTTGGCTTTGCATCTGACTACCACGAAAGGGAACTTGAAGTGTGAATCATTAGCGAGAACATTCTTCCCAGCATAACACCATGTGAACAGTGGGCATTACTTTCTTATGTTCAGCCAATAGACACTCCCTGTGTAAAGAATGATATGTTAAGAGATAAAAACAAAACATTCCTCTAGAACAATACGTTTGGCTTTGGGACAAAAATAAGGACACTACAAAAAACAATAAATAAAACAAACAAAAAACAGCCTGGGCAACAAAGTGAGAACCTGCCTTTACAAAATATTTAAAAAAGAGCAAACAACAACAGAAAAAAAGTCCAGATAATACAATTTGATGTAACCAAAGAGGTAGTCACAAAGCAGAGTTATGGTATTTATCCTCTTCAATGTATTTTCTCCTAATTAAGGAAAAAAATCCATTATGAATATGTTTGGGTCAATGACTATAAAAAATGTCAGCATTTATTATGAGAAAATGGAACAAATTGATGCTCACTTAAATTAGTCATGATTCACTAGTCATCATTGATGAAAATATATTTTCTCCTTTTTGTTCACTTTTAGAAATTTTAATAACTAGAAAGACTAAATCATCACATTTCTTAATGAATGTAGAACAATATTTAGTTCTATTATGGAAGAACATCCTTCAAAATATCCCTGTGTGCCGTTCAAGGAATTCTGCAACTTTCTTTTCATTAAAATAGGCAGCTCAGTTGCATGATTCCAGTTCTTACTAATTTTATCTACTTAGCAGGCTGTCACTCTCTTCATATTTTTGCAACTTACATAGTAAAAGGTGGCAGACAGTCTCTTTCATAATCCAGGCAGTGAGAGTTATGTGTATGACAAATCGAAGTTTGGCCTTGACTCTTTTAAATAGTAGACAGGCGCTCAGATATATAAACTTTCAGGTCCTAGGTACTGACAAGCTGAGCAGATTTTTATTTGGCTCTGAGCTCTCTCCCTGCCACCATATGGAACCAGTTTGTCTTCCTCACAATTACTAAGAAAATGCAAAATGACCCTCCTGGTTCTCTTTCAGAGCCTGAAAGCGATGACTCAATCTGACGGAGTTTCCCCACATGGCTATGACTCCTGGTTCATCCACCCTTCCCAATCCCACCTCCACTCATTGAAAGGGCTGGGCACCATCAGCAAAAAGGGATGTCAGAGCACGTCTGTTAGCACTGACCTTTTCACATCCTGGAGATATACTGTTACTCAGTTGTTCACAAGTGAACAGAAGTATGTACTTAATTGCAAAAGCCTATTAATGGATAGGTGAGAAAATGACAGAAAAATATCTGAAGCAAAAAAAATATCTGAAGCAAAGTCAGTATGAAAAGGTGAGTGAATATATGTCCGCAAAAGACAGTTGTATGACAAATACCTATATTCACAGAAAAGAAAAGATTGAAAGGTGGTTCTAAAGAGGGTGTACGTGGAAAGATTAAAGTAATTGATAGTGTATAGTGTGACTAATGAATAATTAAGACTGTGATAAAGACTTATAGATACCAAAAAATTACAGATCAACTAGATATAGGTGGTTTGGTGCAAAATAAGTATAAATGAAAGAAATAACTGAAAATAAATTCATTAACCAAAATTATTTTTCACTTTTTTAATCTCCTTCACATTCACAAGATGAATAAATCATAAATAAGCCATTTGTTTCTAAAGGATAAAGCTGTATCATGTACACCTGTGTCTGGAGACAAAGTATAACATAAAAGCAATTGAAGCTAATCTATCTGAATTTGCAATCTAACTTGTATCATTCCTAATCCTCTAATAATAGCAATGTCCTCCTAAAAACAGTAAATGCCTCATCTGTAAAATGCCTCTAATGATAGTAACGTCCTTCTAATATTATTGTAAAAATTAAATGAGGTAATACATATAAAACCTTTAAAAAGATCATTGCATGTAGAGTAAGTACTTGAATATTAACAAAAAAATTAAAGAAAGAAATTGAAATTCCCTAATCAATAACTGTGAAATACACAGTAACTCAATAAACATGAGTTACATGAATTACTAAGTCTACATTACACAAGTATAAACACATATGAACTTGATAGACACATCAGTGCACAGAGAGTGATGAAAACAATGAGCTAGAGACATAGCTCATGAACACAGGAACAGAGGCAAGAAGCTGGAGGCAAGAAGGTGAAATGAACCAATTTTTTTTCAGACACACAAGGCTCTACATTCTTTGAAAGATTTTCTTATTTTATATAGAGCAAGCAGAATACTGAGCATGGAACCAGAGAGTTCCTTTGCTGACTGAATATCTAGTTGGGGTCTACATTATTTTGAATCTATGTGGCCTGAATAATGATCCTTCAAATCAAATGTCTACCCTTTAATAAGTTAAAATTTCAATCTTTTGAGAATCTGAAGTTTTTCTTGCTATATAATAGTATACTCTATTGGCTAAATCCAGTACATATTTGTTTGTTTGTTTGTTTTTTCTTTACTCATAATTGATACTGGGGGAAAAAAACTCTGGAAAGATCACCCATGCCAACCTATCCTTTAATTGGCATGTCTACTTCTGAAAGCATTATTTAACTCATTAAATCTTCCTTAATCGGTGTCATTTGTTTTCACAGAAAACTGGATCATTGGGGTATTACTATAATTTGTGCATATTAACCTAACAATTATGTGAAGAAGGAGGATATTATCTTATTTGCTTCATAGCCTGGAAGCCCTGAGGTAGATATGCTATTTATTTTCAAATATGTATAGTGGAGGATATGCAAGTGTGGAAGAATGTTTGAGACAGTGATGATCCTGAGAAACTGTGCTGTGACTAACAAAGATAAATGCCCAGAATTACACAAAACCTCAGCCCAATTAATGATAAACTTCAGAAAACCCAGTTTCCCTTGTTCTCTGATTCTAATATGATTATGTTAAATATCAGCTTATATTATAACAGTACACATTGTATTTTGATGTTTTCTATTTAAGTGTTGATAATATGCATTTTAATGTCTCCCTCTTCACTTACAAACATTAATATGATGCAGAGCTTTGACAAGATGTGTTTATCAACCTCTCAGGCCTTGACATTGAGAACACTGTTACCAGTAATTTTTGTTTTCAAACCCCTATAAAACACAGTTCTTGATGTTTCAAAACGACATGCATGAAGCTCATATATGTTTGAAACTCATGATGAATTCTTCCTCCAAAGAAAACATCAAACCTACATACCATTATCCCTGGGTGCCTCTGTATAATGCTGAGAGAGTATACTCTATTCTGTACATTTATTATAGAGTAAATTCTCTCTCTCATATAGATATAGATGAGATCTGTGGCACAGAAACTATATTTCTCAAAGTTTAGAAATACATACTGTAGTGATTCTCTGTTTTTAGTTCAAAGCAAAATAGTTTTCCAGTATTTCTTCCCTTTTCTAAGAACACACCAAAAAAAAAATGAGTGCCAAAATGAATCACGTGGCACTAAAACCCCTGTAAAAAATGCAAACAGTCTTTAAACATATTTAAATTCCCTGGAGTCATGTGTGATAGAGTTAGCTCTGAGTGACTGGTTCACTGGATGGACCCTCTTCTGGTGCCTAAAAGACCAGGCCAACAGCCATCTCAGAGTTTATGAGTTTTGCTTTTTTACCAAAAATTAAGTCAGGACCTTGTAAAACTTGTGATTGAGATTGGTGACTTTTTTAGTATAAACAAGATTAAGGGAGGTAGGTTTGTTCTCATTTTTTATTTCGGTATAAAGAGCAGCAAGAAACTTTCTTTCCAGTATCCCCTAGGGGAAGACAGAGAGAGAGGCGAACGGGTGAGTAGAATATTGAAAACCATTGAAAGGCATTGCCTTGATTTCTTACAAAGAGGAAATACTTTCTCTTGTTGTACTTGGACATTGTGTTACTATAAGGTCTGCAAATAAGCCTCTAGCATGTATAAGCAGATTCTTCTGTTGACCAAAATCATCAGTGTGCTGCTTTCACTCCACAATTAGTAAAAGATAGAGTTCAGCTCCTCATCATGGATTATAGCCCTCTGACATCTAGCACAATGGGCCCCTCTAGACAAGATACTTGCTGTTCTCTAAATAGGGCAGGCTCTCCACCTCTGTGTGTATGTTCACATTGCTCCTTCTGGTTGAAATCTCAAGACTTTCCTCCTTCTGCCACCAGCCTCCATACTTGTTTATTTTACAAATCACCATGAATTTCTCTATGAGGGCTTCCCAGTCCCCCCAATCTCCCCCAACACACCTTATCTATTCCTCAACCCCTGTAAAAGTGATCATTTTTTTTTATTGCCCAATGATAGCCTTATTCCAGGGGCTCTGACCCAGAGACTATGAGTGTAGAGTTGAATCACACGTAAATATAAGTAAAATTTTGTGCTTCTTCACTATTCTGAGGATAGTCTATAGATCCATCATTTAAAAAAAAAAAGACCTATGTTAGAAAAAGAAAAAAAAAGACATGCCAAAACATACTGTAGCTTGAATTTTTACGTCACCTATCCCATGTTTGTTTCCTTTTAAACTATTAGCCCTACGAGAGCAACAGGCATGATGCCTTCCTTTAGTGTTTCCAGTGTTATTGCTGCATCCATATCTCCTTGGTGTGCTTGATGGGATTGAGATATCTAGGTGCTATTCCAGGATAAGAATGAGGATATGAGGATCAGAAATCTACACTTTAAACAAGTACTTTGTTGACTATATGTACACTCAAATTTGAAAACAACTGAAATAATGCCAGGGGAAATAATAGTAATATTATTGGTATAATAGCAGCATTAATGATTGGTAGGTTGCTGGCTGAATAAATGAACAAATGCAGGCTCTGATTTCAAAAGAACTATAATTAACTTTATGAGAGTAATTTTAAAGCGATATAGATTAAAGCAAAACTGTATCCAGTGAAAAGAGAAATCCAGCAAGGTACGTTGTGGGACTATTTTATTCATATTATTTTACTTGCTTGGCATCCATCATGTAATACAGGATTTCTGGCATATTTGCAGGTAAAGATAAAAGAAAAGGAGGAATCTGGGATTGAGTAGATCTGGAAAAAAACCTCATCCAAGCAACAATCCAAAAAACTAAAGGATACAGCATTTTATTAAAAATCTTACATGAAAACTGTCTTTTTATACTATAAGTCTTTGAGGGCAGGAATTTTAACTTTTCGCCTTCTGATTTTTCTGGCATCTAGATTAATTATTGACATATACTAGTCAACTATGCTTGTTCAACACACACACACACACACACACACACACACACACACACGCTTTAGTGATATAGCTTTCACATATTTATTAGAAAATGCTGTCTTTCCAGACACACGTTAAATATTGTGAAGAGTCCCTGCCTTACAGGAGGTGACAGTTTAACAACAGGAAATGACAAATACAATCCAGTGTGATATAGACTCTGATAAAAACATGCATAGGGCACAGTGAGAGGACAGAGAAAGGACTCCTCACTCAATCTAAGAGCTCTACAGACTGAGCAAATACTTAAAGAATAAAGAAGATGAAACCAGGCAAAGAGTCAACTCTTAAAAGATAGGGGTTGGGTTCTGTGGGGTTTTGTCTGATCCACTATTTCGCTCACGTTGTTGCCACTCATATCTAATAAACAAAGTCATCAAAATATTTAGTTAAGAAAAGTAGACATGAGAAAAGGCCATTTCAGCAGGCTATCCTCAGAAGCCATCACTAGCTACCTGTCCTATAAGCCTTCCACATGTTGGCTGTCTGGCTCTCGTAAGCTCTTGGCATCATGAGTGACCTTTACTATCCCCTTGTAGTCTAAGCTTAGGCAATACCTAACAGTTTGTAGTTTCCCACAAGACGTGCCGAACCTTATTTCCGAGCCCTCCTAAAGGCTATTTCCTCTTCTACTCCCCAATTCTGAACTATTCCTCAGTTAATTCCGATTTGCCATTCCTATGTCAACTTAGACCACTTTGTGTAAGCTTTCCCAAATTTCCAGCCTTAGTCAGTGCTCCTTCTTCATCAATACTTGTAAACTAATTGTGCTCATGGCATTGCAATTGCCTGTTTGGCTGTCTACTACTATCCACCCTCCTCATCCCCATCATACATGTGCATGTGCCATATGTGAATGCACATATACCTTGATTGCCCTGAACTCTGTGGCATTTATTGTGGGATAGCACGTGATAAAGGCATATTTCATAGAGATTTCATCTTTTTTTATTGTGAGAAGCATTAGGGGGACCCAGAGAAATGAATCACAGGACATTTCCTCACACTGCTTCCTGGAGGCAGTGCTAAGTAGTTCTATCAACTTTTGCCAACCTATAAGTTTCTACGACAGCAGTTGTCTGAGTACTAGAAGTACTCATTCCATGACAGGAATCCCCTGAAAATCTTAGGACCTAAAAGCATTTGTGTGCTTTTGTCGGTTTAAAAAAAATCCAAGAGTCTAGAGATTGACATTAATCTACATTAAATTCAAGAGATTTTCCTGATACTTGAAAGATCTGAAGAAGATACGAAGTGACTTTGTAAGACTGTGCCTCTTCCATCACTCTGAAGACCTAGGAAGTCTTTTTCCCCTTGAATATTTTCTCATTCAAAGAGTATAAAATATACCTTTTTATGATTAAAATGATTCCTTCTCTGTTTCAGAATGTAACTACAACAAAAGTCATACTCTAAATAAAAATAATACATCTCCCCAAATGGGTAAATTATTTGAAAATACAAATAAAACTACTTATAACCTTGAGTTTGAAAGTCTATGTTAGGAATTGAGGAGGATATTGCCAGGAGATTCCTCATATACTTTTTTCTACCTTCATCAGTCCAGAACTGCTGTAAAAAATAACTTTCCTCTTAGTATTTCAACACATCTGCTACTGGTTTCAGCCAGGACTATGCAGCCCAGAGGACCAGATAAATAAGAAACATTTCACTGGAAAAAAAAAAAAGTTAAACAAGTTTTGCAATACCTACAAAAATGCAGGGCTTAAATTTACATGGGAGGCTCCAGGGTATTCTTTAGATCCACACAAATTTGTTTTGTCCTTGAAATACACACATGACATGGGAGTATTTTAATGATTTTAAAAAATGGATTGTGGAACTGGAAAGAACTTCAGTCTTACCTCCCCTCCTCATCTTACTCTGAGGATCTGAGATTTGGAAAAGGAAAGCAACTTGTCCGAGGTCATTCAGAAAAGTAACTACAGATCCAAGTTTAGAGTTTGTATCTGGATTACCAATACAATGTTTTATGAATTACATCAAACTACTTCCCAATAAAGATCTTGGACAAAAATAAACCTTGTGAAAAATGATATTTAATGACCAAATTATCCTCAAGTTGTTTTTCTTCACAATTTTGGTCCAAAATTCTATTCATCTCTTCATGTGGAATATTTTTCAGAACAAGGCTTATGACAGTCATCAATTAGTCACTTTCAAACTGATGATGTCATTCATCCCCAACAAATAATATGAAGACCATAAAATAAGAATGTTCACAAACTGTTCATTATAAATAATATAATAAGATTACAATTATAATACAAGATATACATTATAGATCATTAAACATTAGAATTCAGACTTCACTAATATGAATTTTCTGTTATTTAAAGGAGAGACTCACTATACCATCTATGATGAGGATTTACTCATTAAGTCAATACCATAAAAAGATAACAAAGGATTTAACTTTAAGGAACAAACAATTTCCATGATCTAAAAAAAATTGCATGCAAAATTGCTTTCTAAAAAAAATATGTTCCCTGAAACTATGCTTCTCTAACATTGAGGCTGAAAATTTTTAATGTAGTTTTCTTTTTCTTTTTATATTTAGAAATAGTTTAAATTTATCTCCAATTGGTGAATTCTACTTTTATAGTTATAATAACATGATACAATGGGTTTTTTAAACTGTGCTCTACTAATGTTTTGAGACACTAGCTAGAAGAGACATTGTATTATGTTCCTACAACCACTTCAAAATAGATCAGCTCTATGTGTTTTATACATTATGATCCTTTTTAAGAATTTTCTCTGAGAGTACATATTCTATCACATAAACAGAAACAAAGCCTTAATAAGTGAAGTAAACTTAGTCCCACCAATAAGGAGACAAAATGACCTTGTGTGTCTTCAGATGTGACAGAATAGGAAATACACTATCATTTATAGAGTGTTCTTGTCAATATAGATTGGCTCTGAATCTAATAAGGAAGAAATAATTATATAAGTCCAGAAAGAGACATTCTGAGAAAAACTGATTCAAAGTCTTCAAAATTGTTAAGAGTGAATGAGTAGTAGACTGTTCTATATGAAAGGCAACTAAAGAGATAAGACCATAAATGCAATTAGTGAACTTAAATTGAATCCTGAATCCAAATAAACAAATAATAACTACTAATCAGCAAATAATATTTTTGACACAATGTTTGGCATTTCAACATAGACTATATGGTTAGAATTATTTATTGACTCAATAATAGATTTCTTGTCTGTGATAAAAATAGAATTTTATAAATCAAAATATATTTCATATTTGTGTGGTGTTTAAGTTTCAAAATACAAGTTATGTCTGTATATGCTTTCTGATTAGAGAATATTATTCCCACATAAAGATAAGAAAATGGAGGCATAAAAGTAACAGGTGATTTGCCCAAGGCACAGCTAGTTTGTGCTATTGTCAACTTGGTTAATCTGGGAACCTCATTCTCCAGAATATCCTTCCTTGTAAGTTTGCACATTTGTAAGCAACACATTTCCAGATCTTTTCTTTTCTGGTTTTCACAAGCTCTGGCTTGTCTATGATGCTGGGTTTCAAGCATGTGTTACAACCTTATTCTTATTTCCATAATGCTGATCATGGCTATGTTTTGCTGACTGAATATTGATGGATACAACATATGGTTTTATAGGTGGTGAAGCTGGATCTCTTCACATCCTCTACATCCTGATTCCTATTCCAAAGCTCTTTCCAGTGGACCACAGCACTCTCTCAACCCCATAAGTGATTCTGTTACTTTTAAAGTATTTGTTGGTGGGGTGGTGGTTGTTTTTGTTTGTTTGTTTGTTTTTGTTTTCTTAAACTCAGTATTCAAACCAGTAAAGCTTTCATGAGAAGTAAAAGGTTCCTATAATCTCTAAACTGAAACCAAACTCTCAAGCATTTGTTAGATTGATCTAGAATTGTTTATAAAAGAAATTAAAGGCCATACAAAATAATGCCTATATAAAGATAGTTCTATTCTAAAAAATAATTTTTGACCTGCAAGGAGATTTACAAATACTTTAATTTACAAGGACAAAAAAATAGAGAACTGAAAAAATGAGGTAATATGTCCATAGGCTTTCAAATTATTAAAGACAGAAATGAGGTTAGAGGAAACCTATTACCATATCTTAGAATATGTGTTTTGAATTTATTTAATTCCAGAAATTGACTGACGAAATTTCTTTTATTAGGGGATGACAATATTGGTAGGTAAATACAAGAACAAAGTTCACATTCTGGCTCCTACTCATATTAGTGACTGTGATCTTGTGCAAACTACTATGCCTCAGTTTTCTCATGTATGGATATATAATCAATATTAGTTATCAACTCAGTTAATGTTTTGACTAAATTTGTTATGTATCTTGAAGTTTGCTAAGAATGATTCCTATACCCCAAAAGCTTAGAACAAACGCACACACACACACACACACACACACACAGAGAGAGAGAGAGAGAGAGAGAGAGAGAGAGAGAGAGAGAGAGAGAGATTGAGAGAGAGTATGTTAGTAGCCACTTGTTAATCTTGTTAATGTTCCATACCAGAATGTGGATACTGGACAGTTATCCAGAGTGCTAAGGATCAGTGGGAGCACAAACTGGCCTGAGGATAAGGGTGATGCATTTCTTCTGGAATTCAGTGTATGAAAGTGTAGAGGGAAGTGTTCTTAGGATCTCTAGCAGAGTGAAGAAAGGAGCACTGAACAGAGGGAGAAGTAGGGCTCACATACAGTCATGGTGAAGAACTCAGCTAACCTGAAGTAGACTTTTGGAACTTGGATAGTCCTTCAGCATTGCCCTGAATTGGGGCAAGAGGGTATTTATACTCCTGCATTGACAGTGGATCAAATCTGTCTGCAGCAAGCAACAGGGACCTTGGGTGATATGACTCTCTTTAGCCACAGGCAGTGTCTGGAGAGACAACCTCAGCTGCAACCTGTCAGCCAACAACATTTCTGGCAGCTGGAAGTCAAAGTGCTTCAGGTTTGAAGGGTAGCATTGGGTTGACATATTACAGCACCTACCATAGTAGGTATCAGGGAAGACTTACTGGAATAAGAAAGATCTTAAATATGTAAGATGTGTCCATGTGACAAAGATGGGTTTATGTATGTAAGGTAAGCATACAGTGTAAACAAAGGCATGGAGGAATGAGGAAGATTGCAAATAGTAACTGGAACATAATCATAATGAGGAAGCTAGCTGGTTGGGCAAAGGTTGAGAGGGGTATATGGCAGCAATGGCTGGATAAGTATGTAGTGGCCTAGGCATGAAGAGTCTTAGTAGTAGACTTAAACCCAAAAATATTTGAATATTGTTAAAATATATGAAGCAGGGAAGACCAAGTCTGAATGCCTGTTAGAAAAATCATTGCAACAACAGTGTGGAAGATATATCTGAGAGTGTCACGACTAGAAGCCGGAAGCCTCTATAATAGTCTAGATGTTAGATGATGAGGTTCTGATAACACTACATCTCTAGAGGAAGTATTTAATAATTTCATATAGATTGTGTGTCATTTCACTCGATAAGTTTATCATGACACTCTTACATTATTACTTTTCTTATTTATATTCTCTTGGGTTCTATAGATTTTATTTTCTATCTGAGAAAATAATTTGGAATTGCCTTAGAGAATAAAATAAAAATGTGTATATTACAAACACATGTATAAGCTCATCTATCCATTTACAACACTTTCTTTTAGTCAGTATATGTCAAGAATATGAAAGAGATTTTTTTAAAGATAAAAATAGGTTTATACACTATGACCTTCTTGAGCAATTACAAGAATTTTTAAAATAGTATTTTCAGAATAGAATTTTTTTTAAAAAGGAAAACTCTAAAAAAACTGAAAATAACTCAAAAAAGGAAAAATACCAAAAAAAACCCCTAAAAATGTAAAACAAACTTAGCATGGATTTCACATTTTTGAATTTTAGTTGAAAGTTAATTGAATCTGAGTGGGTCAATTGACCAAAACCTCGTTTACTTGTCTTTAAAATGTACCTAATAACATCTACCTTCCAATGTCATGATGAGGATTACATATTTAAAGTGCTAAAAAATCATCTCATAAATTATAGAATGTTATACAAATCTCAGTAGTAATACCCTGAATGATTTATCACAAAAAGGAATCCTAATTTGGAGGGAAAAGGCATGAATGGAAGAAAAGCACACCAAAGCAATGGTGGACAACTGGGGTACTTACTGGAGGCCATGTGTGGCCTTACTGGGCCTAGAGGAACAGGACTGCGTATGCATGATGATACAGATAGGGAGAACAGTCCCAAGGGGCTAGTTTTTCTTTTCAAGCTTCTGTTCTATTTTCTTCTGAAAGAGTGAATAACAACGTCTTATAGTGTTTTTATTTTAACTTATCATTCACCAGAGCAAGCATTTATACTTTATTGAGTTCTAATTTCCCACTTGATGCCAATGTTAATCACATACGTAATTGCATGAGAAGGTGATGATTGCAGACTTACTTTCTGCTGGGTCCCAGCAGGAGAGAAGGCCAGAACCACCAACTTTATTCCAGCAGCATGACAGAACAGAAACCACATTAAATGAGGAGGAGTCAAACATCTCACAGTTAAATCTGTCTCCCTTTTTGGGCAAAATGTTGTGTATTTCTAGACCTTAGCTTTCTTTTCTCTAAAACCAGAAGTTTGGAAATAAATTATTAGCTTATTATGGTTTTATAATGTTGGTGCTCAAAGCTCACAATTCCTTCAAAAAGAAAAATGGAGATCTCAGCATGTATGACTCACCCTAGCTGAGAAGACTTTGTTTTTTATCATAATCCACATCATATGGATGAAGGTACAGAATCACATAAATGTTGAGGGAATGAGAAATAAATGCTCAGTGAGGCCAGTGGGTGTGGCACTCTCAGAGAAGGTAAGTGCTTCTTCCTCATGCAAATGCCAGAAAGATATTCAGACCATACACTCTGAAGCCTACTGCAGATGCGGACAATCCTCCTGAACCTGTCCAAATACTGTCTCCCTAACACTACCTAAGCTTCACACACATGTGTATGCACGCACGTGTGTGTGCATACACACACACACACATATACACAACCACCTAAAAAGAACTGAGAGACATTTTGGAAAGAAACCAAAGCAAATTCTTCAGGAGCCTAGAAAAAGGTTAGAGTAATTACTTGCTAGTCAGTCCTATTGTCAGACTGTCTGACATTAGCCAAGTTTCATATAGTCTCAAGTTTCAGGTCAAAACATTCACATAAGAGTACCCCTGATGTTTTACAGTGGTTTTTCTTGTTATAAAATTCTCATAATATTGACCTCCTTGGAAACATTTCTTCTTACACCCCATTGCATTTTATAAATGTCTCTTCTTGGTTTCTTGAGCTGCCATTACGTATAGCCTTGTTACCTCATGAGACCTTCAACTCTTTAGATCTATTTCTCATCCTCTGTTTGGTGACATCATTACTATTTGTTAAGAAAATGATTATTTTGTCTCTATGGATCCAGTCTCACAGTAAGTCATTAAAATAAAATGAGTTGTACCCATGAAAAGATGCAGATTCAAGCCCCTAAAGAATAGTATGCCTTGAATAGACAAATAAGCAGCAGAAACAGTTGGGCTATGAGAAGATAGCCACACAGACTGAAAAAAGCACAAGGCTTTTGTTGCTGTGATTGTAATTTATTTGAAGCAATGTGCCAATCCTTTAATGCACACATTCATATTTCCAAGAAAGATGTAGAGTAGTGGCAATATTGAGAGTTAACTATTATTGCAACTCTAATTTACTGATTAAAAACTGAGGCACACATAATTAAGGACCTGCCATACATCAAGTATTGCATGAATATGTAGTGATACAAAGTAAACAAAATATTTTCCGTGTTCTCAAAAAAATGCTAGCCAGCTTTTTAGAGACGTAGTAAATAACAAAGCTTGACTTTGAGATCTCTAAGATTAGAAACCTTGTCACTGATCACTAAATCACCAGTACCTAGGAAAATTCCTGGAACATAGAAGTAACCCAATAAGTTCACAGAATGAGTCCACCACATCACATTATTTCCTTAGCCATATTTTTTGTAGTGTGAAAACTTGCCATTGAAAAAGAAACTCAGAACCATTTACAATTAAGTGTATAGTTTGCCTATTTTTACATCTTCTATGATATGATATTGATGCCATTATTTGAATTTATTTTTGCTCTTTGGATTATTTACAAAAAACTTCTAAGTTATGTCTCATCTTATATGTAAATCATTTAAAAACATAAAATTTTACATTTCCCATCTTCAAGGTAATTTGAAACATGATAGTTTAAGAAGAGTTAAAGAAAAGAAAGTAGGACAAGAAAATTGTTTTGTAGAAGTGACAGTTGATTTATTTCAAGCCATTGAGTTTGTCTTTTCTGTTATCAGTTTCATATGTGTGAATTTACTATACCTTCATAACAATAACAACAACACAACAATATTGTGCTTGACTTAATTCATCATTCTCTAAAATTTAAGCCAACATCAAGACAATCAGTTTATGAAAACATATATTTAAAGCTCTGAAGAAGTTTTTACAGGCTTTTTCTGTATCTTTGTCATAGGCCTTGACAAACAACCCAATTTTCATTTTGAAAGATGATTTTCATCATTTTTAAATTTTTTCACTAAAACAATTAAGTGGCTAGGTCAAAGGGAGCCGAGCACTCCACTGAAACATGACTTACCTATAGTTTTGCTTTTCATTTCCTATGTGGAATCTGTCATACTGTGAATAAGCTCGGTTTCCTTCCCAGTCCATTAACTCAATCCTTAGTGTGTACTGCCTCTGACTGGTTATGGCAAAAATAAACTCATTCCCCAGCCAATATTCACCGGAGGGATTTCCAAAACCCTGGGAAATAAGACAGAGATGCAGTTGTTACGTTAGGGAGAAATTTTCATGTTCAGTATTTAACTATTTCCTAAAAAAATAATAAAAGTTGTTTAAAAGTAGGGACATTTATTTCATATTTATACACAGTTTTCTCCAATTACTAACATATCTCAATACCATCTGCTATGTTGCTCTCCAATTAGGCTTCTATCTAATTTTTATTACAGTTAAACCTCTGTTATTCAAATCTGTATGGATGAGCTGTTTTACAATTAGTGAGTCTGGTTAGTAAGTTTAACCAGAAAACTCTTCTCAGTTCTGTTTATTTTTGAAAATATTTCTAAAGTCTAAGTTAATGGAATAGTTTGAACATAATTTAAACATTTTTTCAGTGAAAACTATCAGGGTGGTATTAGGAAAGCTATTTAACAATTTTTTTTTTTTTTTTGAGTTGGGGTCTCACTCTGTCGCCCAGGCTAGAGTGCAGTGGCTGCTCCCAGCCACTACAGCCTCGACCTGCTGGGCTCCGGCGATCCTTCCGCCTCAGCCTTCCAAGTAGCTGGAACTACAAGTGCGCGATACCACGCCCGGCTAATTTTTTAATTTATTGTAGAGATGAGGTCTCACCAAGTTGCCCAGGCGGGTCTCGAACCTGTGGGCTCAGGCAATCCACTCACCTCAGCCTCCCAAAGCGCAGGATTACAGGCTGAGCCACTGAGCCCGGCTCAACAATATTTTTATTATTGTTTTTGATACGATATTTCAGGAGTCCAATTATGCTCTTATATTAATTTTATGAATTACTAGACCCTTGAATTTTACAGCTTTAACATTCTCATTCTAAATATCAGGAAGCAAACCTGTAAATCTGTAACTATAATAGTTTATAAAGCTATACTAGCATAACTTTGGATTTTGAGGCAGAAGACTGGTTTGTAAGAGCTCCTGAGTGAACCTAGCTGACTGTTTGTTGGCTGAATATTAACCTGGTTCTATTGTTCTCTTTGGGGAAGTCAAGCTATTTAGGTATTCAAAATAGTTTATTAGAGGGAAAGAAGAAAAGGTCTCTTAAAGAAAGTCAACTATTAATGTTAGAGATGTTAGTAATAGGAAATAAAGAACTCTAAGAAACTTCTGGCGTTCTAGACTCTGAGTATTCACAGTTGTTTCAGAAAGTACTCCTTGGTAATTCTTGAAGTTCATTGTAATGATCTACATGTTTGTCTTCATGACCATATAGCGAACTCCCTGGTAATAGAGCTATGTTGTGTTTGTGAATCTTCAAAAACCAGTGGAGACCAGGCATATGCTGGGCATTTTGTAAGTGTTCATTAAAGTTCGAAGAAAAGGGAAGAAAGGAAAGAATGGAGGGAAGAAGGAAGGAAGGAAGCAAGCGAGGGAGAGAGGGAGGGAAGAAGGAAGTGAAACAAAATATTATGGTACTTGGCAATAACATTCGGAGAAGTAACCTTAAAACACAATCGTTGCTTTAGACAAAATGACTGAGTCTCAGGGAAGTGTTTCTTAAAGTGCCCGAGTGAATAATAATCACTTGTGCACTACTGCCTTTGCCAAATGAGTTACTTACCAAACTCATTTATAGCAGTTCAGATATTTTATTTTTTAAAACCTAACTTGGTATTTAGGTTTGCTCAACAAAAGCAAATCACTAAAAAAAAAAAAAAAATTAATTGTGCATTGTTGAAACTCAAAAAGATTGGGAAAAATGATAAACATTTTAAAGAATTTTAAACTTAGGTTATTTTTCATGTGTCTTTATGTACTGCTCTATTTTTAAAAAAACTGAAACTAGATACGTTTTTATTACAAAAAAGTTTTATGAAAGAACCACACTGACCCAGAATTCTAGGGTTTGGCACCACATTTTTTAAAAAAGGATACATGAATGTATAGCTTTATATTTAAAGCTAAAGTGAAATGTATTAATATAAGTATGCACAATTTTAAAATTATTTCCCAGTTTAACTTAGTTTTTGGATTAATAGAACAGATTGCACTGGGCATATGCTCTTCTGAATAACATTACTCGTAGCTCAGAGCAAAGCTATAGAACCCACTGAGTTAGTGCACCATTGGCTCTGGCTTCTCTGCTCCTAAGATGTTCAAGTTACACTTTATAAAAGTTCCACTCTGGCAGGAAATATTAAAGCAATCTTAGATGTGCTAAGAGTCTCGCACATTCTTGTGGCAGTTGTTGCAACATACGAAGGAGAAGAACAATGCTTACGTTCTCCAAACATGAGCAAAAAACAAAGTTACAGGGAGTTGAAAGTCAAAGAATAAACACCCGCAATTGCAGCAGCCCCTGGGAAGAAGAAGATTGTGGGGATTTTTCCTTACATTTCTTTTCAGCTCAGACATGTTAAAACTCTCCCTCTAGCCACTTGAGAATTCCCTTTTCTGTGTAGTCATTGAAAAGGGATTCAACAATTATTGTAAATGTGAATAAGGAAGCGGGGAATGATGAAGTGTTAAGTTTTGGGTCACATATTTCCATGCTGTTGAAAGCACTGTGCGGATAAAACTTTCTAGCTTCCCCAGGGAAAAGTGCAGTGATCTCGGGGAAGACTTAGAAATGGGCAGCGTTAATGCCATTCCTACAAGGGCCTCCACCTCTGTCTCATCATGTAGGGCTGTATGTCTCCCTAAGTGGAGATAAATATTCCTTCCTAAACTTTTTGCTTTTTCTTCTTCCAGGAAGAAGCAACTAAAAAGATAGCAGTAAAATTTGCCTTTAGAAACCAAAATTATATTTCAAGTACCTTCCCAAAAAAACTGTCCAAAGATGCCCTATTGTGGGAGCAAAATGTTTGACTACAATGAATTAAAATGGCTGTAAAGAGAGAGTGTAGGGAGGAAACCTTCTAATAGCCAAAAGCAGCGATGCAGAAACAACTGTTTCATCATAAAGATGAAAAATACATGAAATAAGGGGAATTGGGTTCCCACATTCATAAACTGTCTATTGGGTAGTTTACCAGGCACAACCATGGATCAGGAACAAAGGCTTGGTTTGGATTAAGCCTTAATCTGCTACATATTTGCTGTGGAACCATTTACTTCTGTGCCTCAGTTTCCTTGTCTGCAAAATAGTGATTAAAAACATTGTTTTTATATATAATGTGAGAATGAAACAAGGTGATATACCTAAAGCACTTAACTGAGTGTTGACACATATAAAGCACTTAAAAATCTAGTTGTTAGAGTTAAAATATACACCACAAGATGTATACATAGTAAGGTATACATTTTCTGTTTAGTTGCTTCTCTTCCAAAAGACTGTGAGCTGTTTGCAGATAACTAGGTTCTTTTCTACTCTGTGTGAAAAAGGGAACAAAAAAATGCAGTCTTGTCTTAGCCTAAAAATGAATAAAGAGATAGTGAAATCATTATTTAAAAGGCTCTCAGATGACAGGGACTAATGTATTATGATAATAAGTTGAGTGTTTGTTTCTGCAGATGAGTATTGTCATTTTAATCCAAGTAAGTTAATTATTAAATAAGAAATTAAAAGTCTATAATACTCAGTGATCTATCACAGGAACAAGAACTGAGTACCCCATGCTCTCACTTATAAGTGGACCCTGAAGATTTACCATAATACTATAATAAAGGGATTCACAGTAGCAGGTCACTGCCGGGGCGGGGGAGGGCACATAACATCAGTAAGGGTACCTGATCTCAAACCAGGTAAAGTGGGGGCAGAAGAGAGCCCCAAACTTTACCTGTACGATAACCACTTGTATACCTAATCCTGAATTGTACCCCACTTCTTTAAAATTTAAAAAAGAAATTAAATCCAACTGGTTGCAATTGATACTAAACTACGGCACAAATAAAAGCAGAAACTTTCTCATTTTTACCTGTTTACTAATGCTAAGGAGTACCTGTCTCCTTCCATTCTCCCTTGGCCCTATTTCTTTTAATACCTTTCTTGCCACATCTGACAAATTCTAGGATCTAGAGGTAATTTTTAAAGTCTTTTTTTTTTTGAGTTGGAGTCACTCTGTTGCCCAGACTGGAGTGCAGTGGCCACTCCCGGCCACCGCAGCCTCAACCTGCTGGGCTCCGGCGATCCTTCCGCCTCAGCCTTCCAAGTAGCTAGAACTACAGGCGCGCGCTACCACGCCCGGCTAATTTTTTGATTTATTGTAGAGATGAGGTCTTGCTTGCCCAGGCGGGTCTGGAACCCGCGGGCTCAGGCAATCCACTCACCTCAGCCTCCCAAAGGCACGGGATTACAGGCTGAGCCACCGAACCCGGCTAGGATACTTTCAAGGTTCTTGGGCT
>CAUYQG010118942.1:0-50889 GCA_963574415.1 Tarsius wallacei | reverse complement strand
GATGCAAATTAAAAGTACACTGAGATACCACCTAACTCCAGTCAGAATGGCCATCATCAATAACTGAAAAAATAACAAATGCTGGAGAGGATGTGGCGAAAAGGGAACACTTCTACACTGTTGGTGGGAGTGTAAACTAGTACAGCCTCTGTAGAAAACAGTGTGGTGATTCCTAAAAGTTCTAAAAATCGACCTTCCATATGATCCCACAATCCCCCTACTGGGAATATACCCGGAAGAACTTAAATCACTCTATGAAAAAGATACCTGCACATGTATGTTTATCTCAGCATTGGTCACAATAGCAAGATCACGGAACCAACTATGCTGTCCATCAAAAGAGGACTGGATTATAAAAATGTGGTACATATACACAGTGGAATATTACGCAGCCATAAAAAAAACAAAATCATGGATTTCGCAGCAACCTGAATGGAATTAGAGTTTATAATACTGAGTGATTTTTCACAGAAACAAAGATCTGAGTACCACATATTCTCACTCGTAAGTGGACCTTGAACAACTACCATAATACTATAAGAAAAGGATTGACAGTGGCGGGGAACTACTGGGGAGGGGGGCAAGGAGGAGCAGGGAGGTGGGATTAACGGTAGTCAATATCTGTCTGGGGAAGGGGGGGTATACCTCATCAACAAGGGTACCTGTACAATGAATATTTGTATACCTAACCCTTAACTATACCTCACAATTTTAAAATAAAAAACTTACATAATTAATAAAAAAAGAAGTCCCAGTCAGAGAAATTAGATAAATGACAAAAATAAAATGTATACAAATAAGAAAATTAAAAAGTTAAATTGTCTCTCCTTGCTGAGAATATGCTCTTATAACTAGAAAAACCTAAAGAATCTATGAAAAAATTATTAGACTTGGTTAAAGTATTCCATACATTTGCATGATACAAAATCAACCTAGTGGTTTTATGCACCAATGACAAACTAATTTTAAAAAATCAAAACAGCAATCTCAGTTATAATAGCTATATATTTTTTCAAATAAATATCTAGGAACACATTAGCCAAGGAGGTGAAAGATTTCTACCATGAAAAAAATAAAACACAGATAAAAGTAATTGAAGAGGATATACACATATAAAATGAAGATATCTCATGCTCATGGATCGGAAGAGCTAATATTTTTGAAATCGCTATACTACCCAAAGCAATCTACAGATTCAATGTAATTGCTATTAAAATACCAATAACATTCTTCACAGATATAGAAAAAAGACTCTAAAGTTCATGTGAAACCATAGAAGAATACAAATAGCCAAAATGATTTTGCACAAAAATAACAAAGCTGAAGGCATAACACTATCTAACTTCAAAACATATTGCAAAGCTATAGTAACCAAAACAGCACAGTACTAGCATAAAAGCAGATGCATAGACCTATGGAAAAAAACAGAGAACCCATAAATAAAATCACATATTTAAGCCAATTTATTTTTGACTAAAGTGCCAAGAATATACATTAGGAAGAACATCTTTTTCAATGAATAATGCTGAGAAATTGGATATCCATATACCAATGAATAAAACTAGACTTCCATGTCTCACCATATACAAACATCAACTCGAAATGTATTAAATACTTAAGCGTAAGACCTGAAACTATAAAAAGCACTAGAAGAAGACCCAGGGAAAAACTTCAGGACATTTATCTATGCAAGATATATGGGTAAGACTACACAAACACTAGACAACACACTAGAAAAAATAGGCAAATTATATTAAAACAAATGAAAAAGCTTCTGCAAGGGAAACAGCCAATGAAGTGAAGAGATAATTTGTAAAATTAGAGAAAATGTTTCCAAACTCTTCAGGCAAAAAGGGACTAATATCCTGAATATACAAGGAACTCAAACAACTCAACTGCAAAACAAAACAAAAACCAAATAAACACAAAGACAAATATCCATTTAAAACTGGGAAATAATCTAAATAGGCATTTTTTCAAAGAAGCCGTATATGACCAACAAATACATGAAAAAATGCTCAATATCAATAATCATGAGATAAACGCAAATCAAAACCCCCAAACCACCATGGGATATCATCTCACCTCAGTTACATTAGCTATTATCAGAAACAAAAACAACAAATACTGGTAAGGATTCAGAGGTTAGAGAATCTAACTCTTGGTTAGATTTTGAACTAGTGCAGCCATTGTAAAAATTGTATAAAGGTTTCTCAAAAAACAAAAGTACAACTGCCATAGGATCCCATTCTACTGGGTATTTATCAAAAGGAAAGCAAATAAGCATACAGAAGTGATATCTGCGATCCCGTATATATTGCAGCACTAGTCACAATAATGGAGATATGAAATCAACCTAAATGTTCATCAGCAGATAAATGACTAAATAAAATGTGGAATATATACACATTAGAATATTAGCCACAAAAATAATGAAATTCTTTCATTCACAGCAACATAAATGATCCTAGAGTGTATTATGTTAAATAAGGTACAGTAAGAAAAATATTACATTTTTCACTCACATGTGGGTGCTAAAATAATTAAGCTCATAGAAGTGGAATGTCAAATTATAGTTATTAAACAATGAGAATGGTAGGAATAAGGAAAAGATTGGTTAACAAATACCAAACTAAAGCTAGAATGGAAGAATAAATTTTAGTGTTCTGTAGCACTGTATGATAAATACAATTAACATTAAATTTCTACATATGTTCAGAACACTAGAAGAGAGATTTTGAATGTTCCTATTAAAAAGAAATGAGCAATATTTGAGGTGATGAAAAGCCTAATTATCTTGATTTGATTATTACACATGGTATACATGTATCAAGATATCACTATCGTATGAATACATATGACTATATGTCAACTAAAAGTAAAAAGAAAAAGCTAGCTAAGTTAAAACAATTTGTGGCACATTGACATTATGGTATGCTTATCATAACTTAAAATAAGTATGATATATATATGCAAAGTGATATCAAAGATATTCAAGTAAAAATGAAGCAGAAATTTAATTGCTCCACTATTATTGGAATATATGTACACAAATTAAACATATTTATGTATGTATACAATGTAAATATATTTATACTGAAAATTTTATAAACACAGAAAGCAATCTAAAGCAATATACATCCAAATTAGAAAATATCAAAACTTGGTGATGGATAAAAAAGAGTGTAAACAGTGTGCAATTTAGCTTTTTTCACTACTGTTTGACTTTGTTAACAAGAACAATGTATATGAAAAATGTTTTTTTATATATTACCTGTAGTACTTCAAGTACATAAACAAACAATGGAGAACTACAATTGTATTTATGCAAAATTCAAATCAAGACATTTCAAAGGAGATATGACCTCCCTTATCTTGTAAAATCTGAAGACATTTTTCTAATCGCTCAAAATACCTTTCCCCATATCTTTCTTCTTAGAGATCTGGTCACATGCTTAATTTATGAATTCAGTGACTCTGTATCTTTGCCTTATGATAATTTTTTCAGGGGGTTATACATGGATTTTGTTTTCCTTATTTTTTCTACATTATTATTAGATAGTTTCACAAGGAGCACATATTACTTACATAGGTAAAGGAAACAGTTATTTTAAAAATCACATGTTCTTCAACTTTCTACCAAATAGTACAGGAAATTGCATAGTATGTTTGCCACATGGAAAAACATTAGTTGCATCCTCTCAATGGGAGGAATATGGGTCTTCTTGTTATTGGTCTTTCTTTCAACAACTTCCTTGAGGGTTTGAAATTTTTCATAATAAAAACTAGGGGAATACTTTCACTATAAAATTGAAAAAGTTTTGGGAGGAGAAAAAAGATATTTATATTTTTAAATTCAAGGTCAACTTCTACCTAAATAATAGAACCAGGCCCCTAGATAGCAATATATAATAAATTTTATACATCAAAAGGCTTAACAACATTTAACTAGAATTAAGGAAGATTCTACTCACATGTCAAATGTGAAATTATTTTTCTAGCTACCTTAAACCATCACTGACATGCCATCTTGGTGTCCTTATGATATTTGCACTTACCTGTCTTCTATCTTTTTTATATTATGTTTCTGAATATCTTTTTCCTTTATTATACTGAAAATTTTTACTTTAAATAGATAATATCTTTCCATATATTTGCTTGCTGTTCTAAGGAATAAATAATAAAAGGAGAGAGTGAGAAAATATAATTATTTTTCTAGTAAATAATTTTAATATAAATTTAAGATGAGTTTTAAATTACGGTAAATCTGTCACACAAATGTATTCTAGTCTACACTAAACCCAAACACTGTATTGCATTAACAGTTTTCTGTGTATCATGTTAAATTTTGAGTCAACCCAGGGATCAGTCTCCAACAAAATTTAATTCTCAGCATTTTGTCCCATACCTGATTTCATGACAAAAAAGCAAAAGAGAACGGTGGGGAAGAAACTGTATCTTTTTTGGGAGAAATAAAGTAAATGGATGATAATGTCTTTTGGCTAAATCATACCTTCTTTATCTCTTTACAAAAATAGTAAAAACCAACATGAATTGGACATTTATTAAATATTATGTCAGTTGCATTGTTGGCATGATCCCATTTCACCATTAAGAAGTTGGGGGTAATAATACTTATGACACAGATAAGTAAACAAGCTAAGAATGTTCAGTTAGGATGCCGAAAGACATTCCATTATGCATTCATGGAACTAGAATTTGAACCCAAGTATATGACAAAGTTTGTAGTCTTTACATTAAAGCTTAGCAGATGTATACCCCATGGGGTGTGTGAATTTAAAATGACTTAATGTATTTCAGACTGCATTGCACATCACAAAACATTGCTCTGATATAGCTACATTCCAATCCTTTTCTTATAAATCAGTCTTCAACTGATCCACTGAACTGAGCAGAAATGCTCATGCACAAATGTATTCTAAAGAAAAGTTGCAGCTTAGTCCCAACTCATAAGAGTAGTGATGCCTCTGACTGTAAGATAAATGAAGTCTTTTCATGGGCCACAAACCCAAATGAGATCAGTTGACCCAAGACATCTGACATAAGCTTGTTTTTCAGAGCCTGTCTACTCCGACTAAAATCCTGAAAGCTTCCATCTGACTATTGTCCTCCTGAATCATGACACAATAAAAGCAACTGTGCTTCATTTCACTAGGAGTTCTGTGCAGATCAGGATGCACACCCACCTGACTGAAGGGAGCCTTTAGTTCTACCATAACTTATAGTTTTTCCAAATGAGCTCAGTTATAGACAGTTTCTGGGTGTTAAAGGCTCCCATGGGAATGGAGTGGGAATGGCCTCCCCATGGTGTCAGTAAAAAACCCCTTTGGGGTTGAAGTTTTGAGTTTAGAACTCAGCCTCTAAATCTGTAGCACCAATACCTTACTAAGAGGACAATCTAGGAGGGGGAGGGGTTAAATCTTCCTTAACAGTCTCTGGAGTCTGCCTCTCAGCAGGATCGCTTGAATGTCAGAATTGTTGGTTGTTAAAAATATACGTTTGCATCAAAAAAGATGATGTTTCAACATTTTGTTTTAAGTAATTCTTTTATTTTTGATATATAAAAAAGGGGACACTAACATCATTCATGTCACCTTAAAATTAAGTTTAATTCTATTTCATAATGTTTATAGTTATATTATCTTAAATATATAGAACATATCAGACTGTACAAGTTTATATTATAATTCAAGTTTTGTGTTACAATATATACTTTATTTATTTCATAATTCATCAGAATGAGTTTTACAAATGTTTAATTATAAAAATAAAATAGAATTTTGATGAAAATTGAGTTGCATTTAAACATTAATATGAAAATGTGACACATTTCAATATGCAATTTTCTCAGCTACCTATTTTTATTGCCTGCTTTGGCATTTATTTCAGGCTCATTTAATATCTTTGAACAATTTATGAAGCACTTTTGTGTCAATCTCACCAAGTTTAATTGGTGAACTTGGAATATAAATGTATTGCTATAGTTAGTTATATTCTTCATATATGTCTTTAACATGTATTCTGTATTAATACCATGTGCAGTTGAGTCTCATTTGGGGATTCTATGTAGCAAATTTGCTTCTTCTTTATAATGTATTTAACCCCAAATCAATACTGGTGGTACTTTCACAGTTATTTTTAAACAAGCAAAAAGCTGCCAAAGATTTGAGTCACTTGACATTTATCTTTCCAGCTGAGGTTGAACAGGGGAAGGTAATGAGGGCTCTGACTTCTAGTTTCAGCTCTAATAATGTAAAAACAGTGTCCTTTTGTTATTAAGTGCCACATTTCTCTCTCACACATTCCTTTTTTTTGTGTGTGTTCCCACAGCTTAAAATTGCCTCCAAGTGTAAGGCTTAAGTTCTGTTATGCGTTCCTAAATGGTTATCATATGCCTATGCCTTGTGGTGAAAATAACTTTGTTAGATGACTTTCATTCAAAATTGAGTTATAGTGTGCTTGGTTGTGAGCTCAAAGTTAATAAATCAATAGTGGAGCTCCCCTAGGGGAACAAAAAAGGAGTAAGTTTGCCTACCTGTATATGAGGTCAATCTGGAAAATACTAAAGTAACATCTATACGTGTAATAATGGCTGGGAAAGATGTGTTAAATAAAACTTATAGGAAGTCATTGTTTTGTACTGAGCACTGGCCCCCACAGAACAATCCAAAATGGAGTCACTGGTGCTAAGTACCAATATGACACTTTTCAATATCCAATTTTCTCAGCTATCTATTTTTATTGCCTGCTTTGAAACTCAAAGGAAGCAGAAAAATACTCCAACAATCCAGTTTTTCTTAAAAACAGAAGATAAAAACCAACTGATCAGGAAAGGCCGATTTAAACAGAACTAACATGATAAAGAAACCCTCTTTACAAGAAACCCCCTTACAAGAAAAGTAACTTGATATTAACCAATCTGGATTTTTTTAAAAAAAAAATCATTATTGTATTCCTTGTCTCTGCTTAACCTATCTTACCAAAACCAACTGTTCTGTTCCGCCAGCTGGAACTCCTTCTAATTTTAAATGGGGGTGCCAACAGATTCATGAATCACTAATAAAAGTCAATTAAACTTTTAAACTAGATATGTTACAATTTCAGTTTTTAACAGATAAAAAAGGCTAAGTTTTTTGACTCATGAGAGGTCAACAAATAAAACAGTATAGGGGACAGCAATGTTGTGAGATTGAAAGTAAAAAAAAAATTGCATTCAAGTTAACTAGGGTCAGAAAAATGTCAAACTTTTCTTGACTGGTACTGGCTGTCACACACAGTTCTAAAGACATTAAAACATGAAAAATTGTATTCTTGCCACTGAGGTAGATTCTGCATATCAAGGAGGTTCAGAAGAATTTTTTCAATGCCTGTTAAGTGTTATACAGAAAAATAATTATCTGGAAGAGTAGGTTTTAATGCTGATGAGTCTGACACAATATGAGGACATTGGCAAAGAATCCTGTGTAACACAAATGGACTCCAAAGCTACCGGTTTTAAATCAGTCAAAGGCTGTTCAATTAATTATTTGCAATAACTATATATTAAATAAGATGTCCTTAAGCAAAAACATCTATAAAAACCAGATTATGCATTGATCTATTGGCAAAAAATGTTGTCACCAGAGGCTCAGAAAAACCTAGCCCTATATTTTCTCTAAGAGTAATGAGAATGGTCCATATTTGCTAATTCAGTGTTCATGACAACTTTATAAAACCTGGTGATGGAGAATAATGAGAATTGTCTTTGGGTATGTGTATTTAAATATATTTGGGCAGGCTCACTTGATCTTTTTTGTTTAATTAACAAGAAAAAAATTGTAAATATTTATAATGGACAACATGATCTGTTAATATATGAATACATTGCAGAAGGGCTAAATCAAGCTTTTTAACATATGTATTTCTTCACATATTTCTCATTTTGGGTGAGTAAGAACACTTAAAATCTACTCTTTTAGCAATTTTCAAGTATACAATATATTGTTATTAATTATTGTATTACAATATACAATAGCTCTCTTAAAATTATTTGTCCTGTCTAACTGAAATTTTGTGTTTGATCAGCGTCTCCCAAATTTCCTACCTCTTAGATTCTTGTAAATAGTATTCTATTCACTGCTTCTATGAGTTTGTTTTAGATTTCACATGTACGTGAGATCATGTAGTGTTTGTTTTCCTGTGCCTAGATTATTTCACTTAATATAATGTCCTCCAGGTTTATCCATGTTGTCATAAATGACAGTATTTCTTTCTTTCTTAAAACTGAATTATATCACATTTAATTTGCTCCCTCTTTTACCCATGAGAGAACTCTGGGGCTGAGGGCTTCTCCCTTTCTCTCTTAGCACTGCACTGCCAGTTTGGAAAAAAGTTAGATGTAGATAAGTAAAACTTTTTTTTTAAGTTCTATTTTTCTCTCATTCTATGCTACACCAGGGTGCTATAATTTGAATTTAAGAACTTTCATAAAGGTTTTTTGGTGCATGAATAATTGTTAAATTTTGTGTTTTTGTAAGAGGAGGATGATTGGAACCTATTTTGTCATCTTGCTGACCTAAGCCTCACTTTCTTGCCATTATTTCCTTAAAAATCAGAGACCTCTAGTGGTTCTTTCTTCTTGAGACAGGGCCAGAATACAAACTAGAATCCTCAGAGGCATTTAAAACAACAACAACAGCAACAACAAAAGACTCTGGAGGATTTTTTTATTAAAAGCTTACCTCAGGCAAAGAGGTGTGTCCTCGTGAAGACTGAGCAGACTAAAACAACACAAAGACGAGAGGATTTTATCCTGGCTAATGAGTCTTCCCTGTCTCCCAGCTCACAGGTGAATCTTGGGAAACAATGATACATACAAGGGGAAAGAGGGATAATAAAAGAGGAAGAGAAGACAAGACACTTTGCAGAAAGAAGACTAAGAATGACGCTTAGAGAATTAATGGTATTACAGCTCAGAAGGTCATATACTTCTAATAGAAGATTTTGATTTCAGCCTGAATTCACTGTATATACATTTTAGGAAAGTCAGTCTACTAATATCTAAAGAATGGTGGATAATATATCTTTGGAATATGCTTCAAAGTATCTTAAAATAAATACCTGTTTAAAACTAATGACATATTTAGGATTATTTATTTTCATTATCTCTATTTTACAGACATATAGAGATGTTAAATTACACGTGCAAAGTTCCCCAGGTAGCAGGTAATGCTTTCTTTTGACTACAGAGTAAATAAGTTATGAAGGTGGGTTTCAACATAATCTGACTGCAGAGTTCATTGTTTTAAGCACTGCAAAACACTTGATAATCCCACTAGAATGAAAACAAATGTATTGCTTTTAACTAGAGAAGTAGAATCTAGAATATTATTTTAAGTGTGTGAAGAGGAGAGGAATTCATTGTTCATATTTCTGATGTAGCCACTTGACTGAATTGTAATGACATAAGACAGAAAACTACACAATTTCCTTGCTCTGTATATGTCTTCCTTATTTCTACTTGGTATTCGCATCACTGTCTTCTTAACCTCCTGCTAGAGAAGAATATAATTATGTGAGTGGAGACATAAAATTTCCCCATTATTTTATTTGCAAACAAGGAGTATAACACTATTTCCTCTTCTTCCAAAAATAAAACAAAAACAGATATGTAGTTTTTCTTTTCTTTAATGATAAGCTCTGCACTTATTAGCTAAAGTAATTTTTTCTTTACTAAGATTCTATTACATAGGGGTATACTGAAAAAGTGAGAACATTGTTTTTATAGCTAAGATAATTGCCTACATTATTGTTCTTCAGAAATTTTATTTAAGAATACATAAAGTTTTATTGAATAGAAAATCCCCCCATTGTCATATATATTCATAAATCACAAAAAATTGCTTATGTGATTGAATCTTACTTTCACTCTTTATGTTGTCCATGCCACACCTTCTTAATGTACTCACAATCCTATTATAAGATCAGAACATTATAGAAGAAATACTGTTCTTTGAGCATTCCACAATATGCCTCCTACAAATAACATCCTCTGTTCTGACCTTTGCATCTTTTCAAATGTTTACCATTTCCTTTGAGGAGTTCCCTATTTTCCACCCATATTGTACTGCTCCTTCCATTAACAGTTTCTTCTGGACCTGTTTCTTTTGACTTCTTGACTTTGCTCCACTCATATCTATCTTTAGGTCATATCCTGATTATCTTCCTGAAACTGTACTCATTACTAGTGTTGCTCATCTGACAACCTCCAGTGATACAAAGCAAACAAAAGACTTTATTACAGAACAAATACACTTAATAAATGATTGAATGCTTTGAAAATACTTCCCTAACAAATGCCATTAAGTAAGGCACATGAAAATATTTAAGAACAGTTTAAGTAACTCCAAAAATGATACATTTTTGTTTGCTTTTAATAATCCAGTGCTCAAAATATTTTATCTCTCTAGTCTTCAAAAGATTTGCCAAGTATCTTAAAAACTTAAAATCATGATTTCCTCAGATTAAGGGACCTATGTTTCTTATTCAGATGGATGTATGTTTGAAAAGGAATTATGTGTTTGGAAGACAGAACTTTGCACAGGATGGGGGTACCCCATCCTCCCTGTTCATCCTGTCTCTTCCCCATTGACTTTTTGTTTCTTTCCTGGATGAAGAAAGTCCTCAAAGGGAAATATTTAGCTAATGTGGAAGGGTAAAACAAAACAAAACAAAAATGACAGAAGCACCAAAGGTATCAAAATTGACAAGTTCAAAAACTGTTTTGAGCACTGGAAAAAGCATGTCTTTAGGTGTATTGCATCAAACGGAGAGTACTTTGAAGGTGACTGAAGCTTAAACATGTAAGAATAAATACACAATTTTTAATAAAGTTCAGAGTTTTTTTATGTCCCCCTTTTATATGATACAAATAAGACATGAATTATCTTTTCCTTATTTCCAGTCTCTTTCTATTTTAACTCATTACTTTCCTCTCTACTTTCATTTCCTGGTTTTATAACCTAAGCATTTTAAGCATTTGGTGCTTGTTTTCAACTATTTGAGACCCTTTGTGAAATGGGGTTAAATATGTTATCTTATATGTGTTTATTCTATATATGTATATATCATATGTATAGAATATTTGCACATGTTCTGATATGTCATTGCAAGTAGTAGGCAGTACCTCGATAAATGATCATAGGTGCTCCTTTTTTGACTATATATTTACTTCATAATTTTGTAATAATGATAGATAAATATGAACAAATGGGACATGTTTATTTTTTAAAAATGGATGGAACTAGAGGGTATTATGTAAGTAAAATAATCCAGGCACAGAGAGACAAAAGTCATATGTTCTCACTTGTAGCATCTAAAAAAATATTTTCATGGAAGTAGTGAGTAGATACCATGGGTATCAGAGGCTGGGAAGGGTGTATGGGAGGAAAAGAAGAGAGGTTGGTTAATGAGTACAAAAATATAGTAAGATTTTTTTTTAAAGTTCTAATGTTTGATAACACAGTAGGGAGACTATAGTTAATAATTTATTAATATTTGGAATATTACCATGCTATTCTATATGTATTACATGACTATTTGTGTGAATTAACGTGGAACAAAATGTATACACTTGTATGATATTCTTATTTTTCTTAAGGTTTCCAACTCTGCAGAGTTTACTTGGAGCTCTGCAGTTTGGTGAAAGCATACTTGTAATGACCATGGACTTATGCATTCACAAGCAGGATGTTCCTTCCCAATGACACCCAGGTTCATCCTTCTTTCTTCTTATTGCTGTGAATCCCAGGACTAGAAACACCTCACATCTGGATCGGCTTTCCCTTTTGTGCTGTGTACATGGTTGCACTCCTAGGGAACTTTACTATTCTCTTGGCAATCAAGACTGACAGCAGCTTACATCAGCCCATATTCTACTTCTTGGTCCTTTTGGCTATCATCGACTTGGGCCTCTCAACAGCTACCATCCCTAAAATGCTTGGGATCTTCTGGTTTAGCTTCAGAGAGATCATCTTTGAAGTCTGCCTCACCCAGATGTTTTTCATCCACAACTTCACTGGCATGGAGTCAGCAGTCCTCCTGGCAATGGCTTATGACCGCTATGTGGCCATCTGCAACCCACTCAGATATAGCACCATCCTCACCAACAAGGTTGTTTCTGTGATTGGTCTTGGTGTGGTAGTGAGGTCATTTATTTCTGTTATTCCATTCGTATTCCTTATTTTGAGATTGCCCTTCTGTAGGAATTATGTCATTCCCCACACATACTGTGAGCATATGGGTCTTGCTCGTCTGTCTTGTGCCAGTATCAAGATCAATATCATCTATGGCTTGGGTGCTATTTCAATCCTAGTGTTTGACATTATAGCTATTGCTCTTTCTTACATCCAGATACTTTGTGCTGTTTTCCGTCTTCCTTCTTGTGAGGCCCGACTCAAGTCCCTCAGCACATGTGGTTCCCATGTTTGTGTAATCCTTGCCTTTTATACACCAGCCCTCTTTTCCTTTATGACACATCGCTTTGGCCAAAATGTGCCCTGCTATATCCGTATACTCCTGGCCAATCTTTATGTTGTAGTGCCACCAATGCTCAATCCTATCATATACAGAGTCAGAACCAAGCAGATCTATGACCGTGTGAAGAAAATATTATTACAAAAATAAAGCATTGAAAAGCAACAGCATCTAATACATATGAGATGAACCTTTTAAGCAGAGAAACACCATCTCATATTAAGTAAATTAAAATATGTTTTACAGAAATATTTACTTATTTTGGCTCCTTCTTGTATGTTGTGCTCAGAAATTGAAAGCCTAAGCTTTGCAATCTAATTTATATGACTCATGAGAACTCATTAGAGGTTTTTTGTGATCTTTGGTCCCTGATGTTACTAGATTTAAGATTTTTACAGAGCCTGCCCTATTTTTTGTGTGTAGTATCCAACTCTGTCACTCCCGTGAATGTTTCATGTTTCTCTGTCTTTCTTTATCTCCAAACTTCCCTGTATCACTATCACAAGTCTTACTCTGCATCCACACCATCTCTCCCTTTATTTTTCTCTAACTTCAGCAATATGTCATTTTTATTCTATCATAAGAATTATATTATAATATCATGCTATTTCATCTAAGCATTACAAAGATCCATAGTTGTGCCATGAATTAAGTACTGATTTTGTACATGAAAAGAAAGTGAGAAAATAAATGGGACCACAAATCACTTCCTTAAAACTTTTTGTTTAAGGTTTTTTAGAAATTTATTTAGTTTTTCTGATGGACCAAGCTATGGTTTCAACATAATTAAAGGAACCATTTATAGTCTAGATGTATTGCTTTTCTCTTACAGTTTTATTTGTCTTCTAGCTTATATTTGTATTCATTTTAGTTATTGTGTTTTTTTCCTTTGTTCTGTCTCATGTTGTTTCCTTTGTTTTGTCTCATGCTTGATATGATTTGCATATCAAGCAAAGCTCAGGTTCAGTTTTAATTCCATTTTTAATATATGTTTCAATGATTCTTTACTTATCTTTTAAATATGTTCATAATTTCTATTTTACTTTTAAGCAGGCAGGGCTTAATGGTATAATGTTTCTAGCATTATTAGTATAGTACCCTGCATGTTCTTTATAGAAAATACAAAATAGTTGTTAGCTGTTACTAGTATCATTGCTATTACTTTTACTACAATATTTTCTTTTGGTTTTCTCCCCCTTTACAACATTTCTACTATTGGAGATACTTATGGGTTTTTATTTTTATAAGCCACTCTGATATAAAATTCCCTAAATTTGTGGCCTGACTAAAGTAAAATTAGTTATACATATCCACACATATACCCACAAACAAAAGATTAATATAGAAGCATTGTGAATTTCTTGAAGGCCTTATTCAATAAAATTTTTAAATTTAGAAATAATTACTTACATAATTGACTATTTTATTCCACAATATTTTATATTTTATCATCTCAGCTCATTTTCTCAGACTATCTATTGCATGTTTCCCTTTCTCATCTTCTGTACCTTCATTCTTTGTATTTTATGAGATGACTCTATGTGTCGCATCTCTTTTTTATCAGTCACCTTCAGTCATTAATGCCAGCAGATTTCATTTCATTATAATTTTATTAGGTATTTTCATTTGTATCTCAGCTGCTAATATCTAAATACTGGGAACTAGCATATGGTATTTTGACATTGACTACATTCTCTATACCAAATATCTCTCCCAACTTCATTTTACTCATTACACTTAAAAATTTGTGGGGAGTATTTTTTTGTAAAAATATGCTTATTTGTTGATAAATGACTCTACAATTCAAATATACCACTATACTACCTACTATATAAGATATTTCTTTACTCTCACTTACCAGTAACTACATACTAGTGCCACACCAATTTTCTGACATTTGCGTTTCACTGTTTTTTTAATCTGTTGTTCAAATATGTTTGTAATAAGCAAACACAGTGGTCCACACAATAAATTTTATATATTTGCACATTATAGACCAGTTTTTATCACACTCTTAAAAGTAGAGTTATATTTACTTTTCTTTGTTATCTGTGTACTTATGCTTAGTTACCTTACATATAGCTTAATATTATAACACGGGTTAATAGCCTATCATCCTCTTTCCCCTAGAACACAGGGAAATTGATATTTATTTATTCATTCAGTGACTCACAGTGTGACTCATACAGCTACTGAATAAATGCCTATTGAATGAGTCAATCTAAGAAAGAATCAGAAAAAGATGTGTTTAATATTAGTCATAGTATACTAAACGGAATGTGATACTAAATATATGTATTAGTATAAATTACACTTGGGGAAAAAGTTTTGTACACAAACATGCTACAGAGAAAAGGATATTATTTTGCATTATAGTGCATTGAAAAGATGTGAGTAAATGACTTGATTTTAAAAGCAGTGAGTGAGTGAGTAGAACACGTTTTTCCAATCCAATGATTTATTCAAGCAAAATGGAATGTAAATTGGCAGATTATTTGTGACAAGTGACTTTAACATTATAGAATAAATGCCTTGAACATGTTTACTGTAATCATTCTGGTTAAGATGCCCAGGTTGCAAATAAAAAACCCACATGGTTTAAATTTACTTCAACTATAATGAAATATATCATTTCACATAGCAGTAAGACTGGTATAGGGTAGGATTCAAAATTGGCTGTTTTAGTGGCATGCAATGAAGTAAATGTTTTCATTTCTCTCCAGGCTTTTAGGAGTTAAAAAAAAATCCCTCAATAGAGACATAGATATTTTTCTTCCATGACTGATTATCCAGAATTAAAAATGTTTTTTTAATATTCAATATTTTTATTATGATATAGTGGGATACGGTTAAGGGTTAGGTATACAAATATGCTTTGTTCAGGCACCCTTGTTGATAAGAGGTGTCTCCCCATCCCCAGACAGATATTTACTACCATTAATCCCATCACCCTAAGTCCCACATAGTTTCCCACCACTGTCAGTCATTTTCTTATGGTAATACGTTGGATGATCAAGGTTCACTATATGAGTGAGAACATGTGATACTCAATTCTTTGTTTCTGTGAGAGGTCACTCAGTATTATAGACTCTAGTTCCATCCAGGTTGCTGTGAAATTCATGATTTTGTTTTTTTTTTATGGCTGCATAGTATTCCATTGTGTATATGTACCACATTTTTAAAATCCAGTCTTCTTTTGATGGACAGCACGGTTGCTTCCAGGTTCTTGCTATTGTGAACAATGCTGCTATAAACATACGTGTGCAGGTATCTTTTTTATAGAGCGATTTGTGTTCTTCAGGGTATATTCCCAGTAGGGGGATTAAACTCAAAAGGAGTAGTTTAAATTTTTGTTGCTAGAAGAGGTATGAATGTTAAAATAATCAGCAACTAAGGATATATATATATATATAATGTAATGCTAAGTTGCATGATATATGTCATACGAATTTTAAAATGCGCTTGATCAGTTTTTTTGCAGAAATCATGAAAGCTTGATCATGGAAGGCTATGATCTATATGGATGAAATCTGGTCTAGTTAGTAGAGAAAAGGATAACACTACCTGCTGGTGGAATAGCATGAGTAAACTCCTGGCTCTCACAGATGTAAGGGACTGGCTACTAATGTGAAAAGTCATGGGTAGGAAGACATGAATGCTAACATCGAAAGAGGTGGAATAAAGTCACATTATGAAATGGAGGAAATAATAATAATAATTGGGGAAGATTCTTTGGTTTGAATTATATTCAATAGATCATCATAACTGGAAGAAAAATCAGAAAATGTGCCTTAAGCTCCATGTGTATTTACTAATTAACCATGTGTTAGTCTTCATTTTGTATGCGCTTCCTCACCTTCACCAAATGCCTTTCCCTAGCAACCACTGATGACAGCAAGACTTCCTAATACTCACATTAATACTAATGGCATGCAGGTGTGTGTGATAACTTTCCTTCCTTAGCTGACAGAGGAAGTAACAGAATGCTGGAAGAGTAAGAGGACTCACTCTTGAGACTACACCCACGTTTGACATACCATGCCACTGCCAGGGTAGGCACTTGAATGACAAAGTGACATGATGAATATGACAATGATGGAAGACTGATCCTGAAGCAGTGTTGAGATATAGAGAGAGGAAAATGAATCTTCCTGAAGACAAGCTGCCTCCTGCAGGAAGACTTCCTTATTCCCAGCTGAAAGTTCTCTCTCTCTCCCATTTGAGCTTCAATGTGTGTGTTTTTCTTTTTTATGGCATGCTTTCACTTGGATCATTATAGATATTGAAAAGCACACATTTTATTTATTATTATTATCTCTGCATATAGAAGACACTGGCTTATCATATTAGTTTGTAGTGTGTTTTAGTGCATACCTTTTTATGTGTTATAGCCCCTACTAAGTCTAAGCTCCTTGAAGCAAAGAATATATCTATTGCATATTTTCGCCACTTTTGTGAATGCCAGTTGAATTAAATGTATTTGTTAGATTATTAAAAGACATATAAACAAAGTAATGTGGTATGATAGGCATTCAGGATAAGAGCTTTGGAATCATGCAGTTTTGTGTTGAAATACTGGAATTGTTCTTTTGTAGCTACTTGACCTTGGGAAACAGTCTCTAAGAATCTTATTTTCTCCAACTAAGTAGTAGTTTCTACCAATATCATTGTGGTATGGTACTAGTAATAAAGAGGATGACCATTGGGGTGATGGAAAACATTTGTTGAGTGCTTGCTGTTTCCTGGATAATCTGCAAGTGCTTAATATAGACATTTAATATGAATATATAACAATCATTCAGTGTCTATAAAATACTATTAGGAGAATACTAGTATTATAGAATGCTGCCTTGATGGGTAGTTCTGAGAATCCAAAGAGTAATGAAGGAAAGGTTAACAAACAGAAGACACTTAGTGGCAGGGGGTTACTATTAGTTGCTCATGACATACTGAGTTAGGACTATGTAATCAGTGGAGAAAAAAACAAACAAATTTGTGCTACATTTTAGAATCAGCAAAATCTGTCTAGCCATTGAATATAAAAGAAAACAAGTAGAATGTATTGATAATGTAAAAAGACCCAGTTGTATATCTAACCTTAAAACACTAATTTTTAATTAGTTTTTACTAATGTTAAGCTATCTTAAAGATGCTCAATTAATAAAATAATTTGTGTACTAAAGATCTAGGCAGCAAACACTTTTTTGACTTACTATGGCTAAACTCATTTACTGTTATGGGTAATAATCATAGTTCAAAGCTGGAATCCATATGAGCCTCTTTCTGTTAACACACAAATTCAAAGATCCACTCAATGTTGGCTGAAAAGCATTTGACTTTTTGAAAATATTGAACATATTAAAATGATTTTGCTTTAGATTATTTGGAGATAAAATATGGGACAAAATAAATTACCTTCCAAACTTTTGCCAACCTACTTTTTTTTCCTTTCCCAGTCAGCACTTGTATCTCAGACCATCACTGAAAGATGCTACACCATCAGCTGTCATGGCAAGACACAGTTCACAGAGTTGCTGCCAGGCCTGCCCAGCTCCTGCTGCCTGAGTATTCCAAAACAGTCCTGAAATTATTTTTTTATTCTCACAAAAATGATATGCTCCTGGAGACCTAACTGCCATGTAATTAAAGCAAATTAGATTCAGTACTATCACCAAATTAAATTTTGTTGTTGTGGAAAGAAAACTCCAACTCGAATTTAGCTGACTCTTCATGTTCTAAGTAGTGAACTTTTTTCTAAAATCATTGATAAAATAAAGGGTATTCTTAGTTGATTTTAGTGAGATGAGCTTAGTATTATAGTAATACTAAGCTGACATTCTATAACATTAAGTAGAAAGACTCCTTAGATTAATACCTGGAAAGAAGAAAGAAATTTTCAAACAGAAAAATAAATTCATTGCTGAAAAACCTCAAAGTTTTTACTGTTATTTTGTTTAAAAATATATGTGCCAACGATAAAGTTTAAAGTATTTAAAGTTTAAAGTTGTTTAAAGTATTTGCTCCATTATCGTTTAGTGTTTTTTAAATAGTTAAGGTTATAGGAAGATCTAATAAACACACTATTGGTAGAAGAAAAGAATCAAATAATGACAAATACATTTTTTGAAGAAAATAAATAACAGATAAGATTAACTTGAGGTGTGTGATTTAGATTAAAAGTCATTTCCTAGGCAATGAAGTTGCCACCATCCTAGTTATAAAATTTATATATTTAATATGAATAGATTTATTTTTATTTTTATTTATTTATTTTTGAGTTGGAGTCTCACTCTGTCACCCAGACTGGAGTGCAGTGGCCACTTCCGGCCACCGCAGCCTTGACCCGCTGGGCTCCGGCGATCCTTCCGCCTCAGCCTTCCGAGTAGCTGGAATTATAGGCGCGTGCTACTATGCCCGGCTAATTTTTTTGATTTATTGTAGAGATGAGGTCTCGCCAAGTTGCCCAGGCGGGTCTCGAACCCTCAGGCTCAGGCAATCCACTCACCTCAGTCTCCCAAAGCGTGGGATTACAGGCTGAGCCACCGAACCGAGCTCTGAATAAATAGATTTAAAGGGCTTGATAAATGTAAAAATGCAAAAAATAATAACTTTCGACTTTTCCACAAAATATTTTAACTTTCTTTTCTCTAGAGGATTTCACTTTTTCTATCAATTGCTCTAATCTAATTAAAAACCTTGATGTTTTTAATGCCTTCTTGAAAATGAATAGCATAAGAGTTATAAATAACTGGTTTAATTCGTGTTTTATATTTATACAATTTGTTTCTTACACTGATGTATATTAAAACACAATTACAAGAGTTCGAATAAAATTAAGGTAGCTTACTAAGTGGAGAGAAAGCTAGAGTAGGAATAAGAACTAGGAATGCTTGGATGATGAACCATGCTGGTGCTAACTAGAGATGGCTATCAATCCCTTTCCTTGTCTCTTCAGTGGATTTCTGACAGTATTGTCATCAGCATCTCACCTCTTCAACAAGTGTCTCCTATTAGGAGGTTTTTCATTTCCTAATTAAGCAAACATCATTTATTCACTCTATTAGCATAAATTGAGAGTCTTCCACAAAGTAAGTCCAACATTGGCCAATGGAGTGGAACACAGAAGAATAAAATAAGGACCCAGACTAGAGGGATTTTGCTCTTCTCAAAAGCAGGACTAGCAAACTTTGTAAAACTGAAGTATCTACATTATTATGGCATAGTCTCAAAAGGGGAATGATCCTGAAACTTTATATTCATTGTATCAGTCATTTGAAGCACAATATCTTTATCGTAAAACAGCACAATGAGTTTGTGGAAGAGCAGTTACTATGTATGTTTTCTTTACTCTGTAGTTGGAATGAGAATTCCTCTGCTGGCTTTGCGTGGGATGTTGTTGATGATACATTGTCTTTTTGTAGAAATAAGTGATAATCAATGATTTATATGCTTAGTTATGCTTCTTGGCACAAAAAATCTTAAATCAATACACAAACCAAAGTTCCTTTTGTACTACTAACTGTAAATAAAATCTGTGATTGTATTTGGATTTTTCTCATGTAGAAATTTCCTAATTCTTTCTAACTTTGGTGGTTTTGTCTGTACCCACTAATAATACAGGACACCAGAAACTATTTCTAAATTAACAATAAACATCTTCAAATGCTTGTGCAGAATGTCTCATAAAAATATTTTCATTGCTGTTTTGAGATTGAGGGAGGGATGAATCTCCCAGGGCAGAGATTCTCAAATCTTTGTCAAATTAAGTGTGTAAAATAATCAACTGAGGCACATGTTGTGTGGGAACAAAAACCCTCCTTGCTAATTGAAGCACTCCAGTTAATTTGGATTCAAGTTGTTTTTAGATCACATTGCAAGAAGCATTTCTGTGTTATAAAAACCTTAGAAAAGTAACAACAAAGCCAGCAAAGTCTCTCCAGGGTTCCAAATGAGAATGCAAAGAAGGATTTTACTGAGATTATTGTATTTCAGTCGTATTTTGTTTCTTATTCTGGTAATTTAAACCATATGTCTGAAAAAAACACAGTTACTTGAATTACCTTAATCGTTCAACTTTTTATGTATAGTGTATCAGTTATAATGATGCAAAACAACTATAAAACTTCAGTGGCACATTGTGATAATTATTTAGTTCACCAGTCTGTAATGCTGACTTGGCTAATAAACGTAGGCTCACTTATGCATCTGAGGTTAGCCATAGGTCAGCAGGTACTGGGCTCCGCCAGTCTTGGCTTTGCTTGCTTACAGTTCAGTGGAGCAGTTGGCTGTTGCTTAATTTAGGATGGCCATGGTTGGGACAATGCAGGCAGCTTAGTTCTCTTCAACTGATATCTATCACATAGCAGAATAGTTTGGGAATGTCTCCATGGCAGAGGCATAGGGCAAGAATAATCAAGATGAATTATCTAAGGCTTCTTGGTAGTTAGGCTTGGAACTAGTACTCCATACTTTTGCCATATTTCATTGATCAAAACAAACCGAATGTGTTAGAATCAACGTATAGGGGAATAAAGCTCTGCCTTTCCTTGAGGAGAGGTTAAAGTCAGATGTTGAAGGGCACGACGACAGAAAGGATGAAGAATGGAAGCCATTAATGTAATTAGCTTACTACTTTCATAAAGAGATTGCTGGGTATATGACAGACTAAGTCTCAGCGGACTTGTATTTTTCAAATGTAGCATTTTCTTTCCAATTCTGAGGATAACCTTTACTCTGAGAAGAAATTTAAAGATTTATTTAGTATTCAGGAAGCTTATGCATGTAGTAGAGACACACAAATTCAAAGGACTTTAAATGAATAAAGACATATACTTGCCACTCTGAAAAGTCAGCCCCATGTCTTAAAATAGCCAGTCATCTTGATATGTCCAAACAGAAAATTTCTAGCAAAACAGGTATATGGATATATTTTTAAATTTTCTTGCTTTTTCACATACGGTACCTCTCATTATTTTTTCTATATGTGTATATTCAAAATTTGTTCTCATCATTTTAATATTTGTGTGATATTTTGCTAAATACATATCCCATAATTGTTAAAGTATACTTTAGTAATAATACTAAAGTTAATTAATTTCAAACTTTTATATGGAGAGTTTTCTATTACAAACAATACTGAAAAGGATATACCTGCTCATGTATTTTGTTTATGCATGTAAGGGTTATTCTGTGGGATTAATTACAAGTGAAATGGCTAGAAAAAATGATGTGTTCATTTCTGATATCATAGATAGGACCAAAGAGTCTTTCTAAAACATGAGAATATTCATTTATCTACATCTTCACCACAGTATGAAACCCCTCCCAATCTGATAGGCAAACATGGTTTCTTGACCTTTTTTAAATTTGCCTTTTTATTTGAGAATACCTAATGTACATATGTCCCAATGCTAATAATAAACACAAGTTCAGACTGGCAATTAAACTGACAAGGCACAATAAGTTTAATCTGCTTTTGTGCGGTTCAGCTTCCATGGAAGGATCTTGGATGAACACGGCACACAAAGCATCTTTCACACACAGCACCCATGGTCAGCTTCCATTATAAAACCCCCACAAGACAGCCTTGCATGCAATGTCCTTGTTGCTCAACCCAGTCCTCACTGACCCAGGAACTGTTCATCTCCTGGGGAAGAGTTAGAGAACTTTGCCTTGACACAGAGAAATCGTAACCTTGGTATTCCCCATGTCTTTTCTTATAATCATGCAGACCCAAGATCTCTGTTTCTCAGCCTAAGTGCTATCCCATAAGACATTAAAAGTTGGCTTACTTTACTTACATTTATCCTAACTCAGAAGATTCAAAGTATATGTTACTGTGTGAAGGCAGATGCAAGGTCACCAACCCAGGCAGTTCCAGGTCAGTTTAGGGCAAAGTTTAACTTTTTCAACTTATAAGTGCTTTCTTTATGTTGTTATAAATAGTCCCCCATTCAAACTACCTTCACAGAATTACCCATTTAAAACAATTTTTTGATTGTTTATTTATTGATTGGTAAAAGTTCTTTTTGTAATAGGAAATACATAATTTGTATATTCTAACAATATTGTATGATTTGATTTCTATAATTTGAATTTGGACATTGTTGCATACAAATATTCTTAAAAATAGTTTCTTTATGTGTTTCCTTTACGGGTTTATTTTATCTTGCGTATGTAACCATTGTTTTCTGCTTAAATATCTGTCCATTTAAAAACTACTTTGGTGTAAAGTGTGGCACAGCATTTATTTATTTATTTATTTTTGTTTACAATTGGCTAGTCTGTTATCCCAATCTTATTCATTAAATATTTCCCTATTTCCAAAAAGAACTTTTTTTTGGTTATTTACCAAATTGTTAAGACCTTTGTAAATTGTGATTTGTTTTATTCTTCCTACAGCTCTACCAAACTGTTCTAATTATTCTAGACTTCAATTATGTCTTAATATCTGCTAGGTCATGACCTGCACATCATTCCTCTTTCTGAAATTTTTACAGGCTGTTTATGTTTATTTTCCACACCTATTGAAATCATTTTTTCACAATGCAAATACAACTTCTCATTACTAAGTTTTTATATTGTTCAAGTTACAATTATAGATTTATTTGAGAATAATAGTTTTACAGTGTTGACCCTAGAAATGTGGTTTTTAAAAAATTTATTAGTTGACTTCTCTGTGCCACAGAATAATTTTTAATGTGCAGATTTATTTCTATACATTTTTGGTAAGCCTGTTTTTAGAAAGTATGCTTTCATTTAGCGTATTTTTTTCATTCATCATATTTGAACTTGGTAACATTTTATTACTGTTGCAATCAACCACTATAATGACACTGAATTTTCATATTATTTTAACTAGCATTTCAGTTATTACTTAGAATTCCTGGAATCTAATATTACTTGGAATTTCTGCACATCATAACACTTTTCTGTCTTTTCAGAACTTCTATGACAATACTAAGTAATATTGAGCATGTCTTTTTCCTGACTTTACTGGAAATGCTATTTGTTTTTTAAAATTACTAATAAATTTTAAAAGAATGAATGCTATGTATACATATATATACACTCACATATATATGCATATAATGATTGTCATTTCTTGACAATTTGTCATTATTTGCAAACATATCTTATCCTGTGTGCATCTGCATTCTCTGGGTTTAAACAATCATGCTGGATAGAAGTCTTAAATTTTATTTGGTTTCCTTTTTCAGGTAATCTGCTCTTGAATTTGTATATTAGTTTTTTTCTATTTTCTAAATCTTTTTTAATTATAAAGATATGGGGCACAATTAGGGGTTAAGTATACAAACATTGATTACGCAGGTACCATTGTTGATGAGGTATGCCCCTCCCTTCCCTAGCATTTCCCTCAACTTGCCAATCCCATTCCCCCTCCCTTGACAGTTTCCCACTACTGCCAATCTGCTTTCTTGTAGTATTATAATTGGTCAAGGTCAGTTTATGAGTGAGGACATATGGCACTCTGTTCCTTGTTTCTGTAATAGATCACTGAGTATGATCCATCCAAGTTTCTGCAAAGTCCATATGTTTGTCTTTCTTTATGCTGCATAATATTCCATTGTGTATATGTACCATGTTTTTTTCATCCAGTCCAGCTTCGACATGGTTGGTTCCATGTTTTTGCTGTTGTGAATAGAGCTGCAACAAACATATGTGTGTAAATACCTTTTTTGAACCCCTCCGGGTATATTCCCAATAGGAGAATTGCTGGGTCATATGGAAGGTCAATTTCTAGTTCTTTTAGAAATTGCCACACTGTCTTCCAAAGAGGCTGCACTAGTTTCCATTCCCACCAGCAGTGTAGAAGCGTTCCTTTTTCTCTGCATCCTTGCCAGCATCTGTTGTTGCTTGTTTTATTAATGATGACCACTCTTACTGGGGTTAGGTGGTATCTCAGTGTGGTTTTGATTTGCATTTCTCTGGTGATGAGTGAGACTGAGCACTTTTTCTTGTGTCTGTTGGCTGCCTGTATATCTTCTTTTAAGAAATGTCTATTCACATTTTTTGCCCCCTTTTTAATGGGGCTGTTTGTTTTTTTCCTTTTGGCACATTTGAGCTACTTGTAGATCCTATATGTTAGACCTTTGTCAGATATACAGTTGGCAAATATTTTTTCCCATTCTGCGAACTGTCTCCCAGCTCTCTTGATGATTTATTTTGCTTTGCAGAAACTCGTTAGTTTGATGAGATCCCACTTGTCTTTCTTATTTCTTAAGATTTGGGCATTTAGGGTTCTGAATAGGAATTGGTTGCCAGTTCCAATTTTCATAAGGGTGTCTCCCGCGTTTTCAAAATTATTATAGTTGGAGGTTTTACGTTTAAGTCATTGATCCATTTAGAGTTAATTTTTGTGTATGGTGATAGGTAGGGATCCTGTTTCAATCTTCTCCATGTGATAAACCAGTTTTCCCAGCACCATTTACTGAATAGGTTCTCCTCTCCCCAGTTGTTGTTGTTGGGTTAGACTTTGTCAAAGATGAGTTGGTTGAGAAATTGAGGCTTTGCTTCTGGAATCTCTATCCTGTTCCATTGGTCTATGTGCCTGTTCTTGTACCAATATCAGGCTGTTTTGAAGACTGTAGCCTCATAGTAAAGTTTGAAGTCTAGAAGTGTGATACCTACTGCCTTGTTTCTTTTGCTAAGGATTGTTTTGGGTATTTGTGGTCGTTTATGTTTCCATATGAATTTCTGTATTGTCATTTCCAGATCTGAGAGGAATGATGTTGATAACTTAATGGGTATTGCGTTGAGTTGCTTTTGGTAGATTGCTTTTGGTAGGATGGACATCTTAGCAATACTGATTCTTCCTATCCAAGAGCATGTAATATTTTTCCATTTGTTTGTGTCTTCTTGAATTTCTTTGAGCAGTGTTTTTTAGTTCTCATTGTAAAGGTCTTTCATTTCTCTGGTTAGGAAGATGCCGAGGTATTTCATTTTTTGTGTGGCTATTGTGAATGGGATTGTGCTTTTAATTTGGGTCTCTGGCTGCTTGTTTTTGGTGTAATAGGAATGCAGCTGTCTTTTGCACATTTTTTTGTATGCAGAGACTTTGCCAAAGTCTTTTATCTGTGCAAGCAGGTTTTTTACAGATTCTCTTCGATTTTCAAGGTATAGGATCATATCATCAGAAAAGAGGGACAACTTGACTTCCTCTTTTCCTATTTAGGTACCCCTGATTTCCTTCTCTTGTCTAGTTGCCCTAGCTAGGACTTTCAACACAATGTTGAAAAGGAGGGGTAAGAGTAAGCAACCTTGTGTTTTTCCATAAATTATTAATTTTTACCTTCATCTTTGTGAATTTCACTTTTTCTAACTGCCTTAGGTATATTTATATTTGTTTATTTTCTAGTTTCTTTATTTGTACTCAGTTAGCTTTTTTTTTGTTTCTTTATCATCTGGACATTTAAGTAGTTTTTTCTTCTGCTGATATATAGCATTTAAAAAAATAATTTTCCTGATTGTTTTATATTTTCTAATTTCGCTCCAAAGTAATCATTTAAAGGAGAGAGATTACATTTTTAGAGAGTTTGTAACTGCATTTCATTTAGAGACTATAGTATATGTTCTAAAGATTAGAATATTATTGACGTTTTCTTTGTATAATTTCTGTTCTTAGGCATTGAATTTGATATGAACCAGATCTTCTCTTCTTTGGCATCATTGGCATTTTAGGCAAGAAGACAGTTTGCTGGGGGATGGGGTAGGGGCTGTCCTGTGCATTGCAGGATGCTTAGAAGAATCCCTGGTTTCTAGCCACCAGATGACAGAACTAGATATTGAAATGTGAAAAATGCTTATATGGGATACTCTATCTTTTATTCCATCAATGTGATATGTCATTGCTAGTTTGCTTATTTCATATTTTAGGTTACATAGAGCCATCTTTTGTATGTAGTGTATAGTTGTCTGTTTTACTTGAATTTGACACATTTTTAAAAAATTTAGAATGTTACTTAAAATTATTTGAAGTTATTATGGAGGATCTTTCTGGTGAGATGGAGATGTCTTATGTCTTGATAGGGATGTCGACTACATGATTATAGGATATGCAATTTTCCAAAAATTGTATACTAAATATATTTGTGTTCCTGTATGTAAAGTTACTACATGCAAAAAAAAAATCAATAGAAGATAATACAGTTTTTGATGGTCAAAAGTTCTTTAGTGCTTGAGACATTAGGAAACATCTGGTAAGTACCGAGATGCTGAATACAAATGCCTTTCCACAGGCTGCTCTATTCTCACTTTTGCTGTATATGAAACCGGGAATAGTTTAACTCACAGAAATACATAGCTCTGGTTTAGGTTTAACATTTTAAATTCCTGTCTGCTTTTCTACTGTAAGTTTTTTCAAGGTAGTCAATTTCTTTAGTGCCTATTTGTATAGACCTGTGTTAATAAACCTCTTCTAGTGAGTTAAAAAACAAAACTTTTTACTAAAAAAAAATTGAACCAGATTATTTCTGATAGGAAAGTTATTACAGTCATAGAAATATTTGAAAGGAACATGAAATAAAATGTGCTAAAAATGAGAGAGCAACAATTTATTTTAATAAAAACATCAATAGCAGATTATTTAAGTGGCAGACTTTTAATGGAGAAGAAAAAAGAATAATATAATTAGCTATAATCATGAAATAATGTTGAAAGTATTTAATGAATTTTTAAAAAGCTGTTGCATTAGAGATATCTGCAATCAATTTTTCTTTCATTTTACTTTAAAAAATATCATTTCCATACTTTAAATTGTACTGGGTTGCAAAAATATTTTAAAGCCAAAACTAACAAATGAGGCATTTTAAAAAGTACAGCAAAACAGCCCAACCAACCATAATGTTAGACAATTAAGACTATAATGTTTGGTCTATATGAAAATCCCTTCTGATTAACGTTTAGAGATTTTGTATAATGAATTACATTGTTTCTTATGACATTTCTTTCAGCTATGGGCCTAGATTAAACATTCTAACAAGATACGATCGTTTTTTTACCTTCCACAATATATTTATACTTTTAGAAGGTCAGGAAATAAATTTTAATGAATGAGAAACAATGCACAACAGGATAGAATATACACAGACTATTTTGTTATTTTTGATGCATAAAATATTGAATGGGCTTTAACATTTTGTCCATGATTATTTATAATTTTTGTGGGATACTTGGTCTTTTATAAACTTTATTGGAAATATTTTCCAAATTATTAACAGAAAAGGATGACATTAGTAATACAGAAAGAAATAATGTGGGTAAATTTGATATTTTCATTTTAGGGGTCTTAGATTTCTTGAAATTATGTATTGCAGTAAAAAACTGCAAACACTTGGCAGTGTTTGGAGATGAGCTCTTTAGAAAGGTTAATCATTGTGTCTTTTGCAGGCATATAAGTATGTGGAGATTTGCACAAAACTTAAATCTGTTTTATGAACGACTATTGATGATATTTGCACTTGTGTAAGGAGAAAAATGTTCCCTCTAAAACATATAGAATATTATAATTCAAGGCATTCCCTTTCTACATATTAAAAAAAAATTAGTCACCCTTTAAATTCATTTGCACTGCTTCTGCTGTAGATTGTTGAAGCACGTTAAGCTGTAAATGGGAGGTGTTTTTTGCTGAAAAGTGCTGTGTGGGGGGCAAACATTCCTAAAGGTTAAGTAGCACAGAGAAAGAATTATATAGCTCACCCGGCCTAAGGCACAGGATCAATGTGCTTTCTGTTATAATGCATTGATGCGTTAACCCAAATGGCGAAGGTCCACAAATGGTATCTGAGAGAGCGTGGAGCTCATACCTGGGACTGGGTTGGGAAGATTGACCTAGTAATAAAATCAGACATATTGCTGATGCCTAAGAAATGGTGAGAAGGCATAGGAAATGATCTGGCTTGACAATTTTATTAAAAAACGTTTAAGGGTATGCTCACTAGAAGAGATGAGTAATACAGTCTTATGCCAATGGGCCCTAAAACAAGGTGGCTACCATGAGGTTTAGGTGGAGTTGTGATTAATTGAGTTAGGAAAGTCTTTGGGTGTATTGTTAATGCTTAGCCTCAAAATTCCTCCTTTTAAAAAACATTGGCTTGGAGCAGGAAAATGTTCTGGAACTATGTAAGCCAAATATTATGACAATGGTGAAGGGTGGAGAGATCAGAGAGCAGGATGAAGTCCTTTTACTTGATGTCTTCTATTTTTATGGGATGCACTCAGATTAAGCAATTTTCTTGTTCAATTTGTGACTAAAACCTTGGTGAGAAAACTATGTATCATAGAAAAATCATTTTGAGATTATCGTTTTTATCTATCTCCTTTATGGCAGTACAGGTTTTTTTTTTTTTAAGGGACAAAAACATGCCGTAAACAATTTTGTGTTCTAATTTCTGCACAGTTCTTGACACAGAGATGTACCCCAGCCATGATGATTTATTTTATGCACGTGTGTTTGCATGTGGAAAACACACACACACACACACACACACACACACCCTCTCTTCTTTAAAGACCAGAGAGTCATCAGTAACATTTGGTGCAATGTCTGTTGTATATCATCCTTCCTTCAGCTGCCTCAGAGTGATCAGAGTCACCTTTAACACCCATTTTTCTCTCCTTAGCTTTTCCCTTCCAGCTCCTGCCCCTGCCCCATTCACATAAACTCATGGGCAAATAGAAATTTGATTTCTATGATTCCAAGCTCCTTTTCAACTAAACCCTTTCCTGCTTCGCCACAGCTGCTGGCATAGGTCAATACCTCTCATTTTTCAGCATTACTCTCCACCTCTCACCTGGAACACTGTAATAGCTTCCTGGCTGGTCTCTCTGCCTTCAGAGTCTCTTATACTCCAATCCATCACTCATGGGGCAAGCAGCATCATAATTTTTAAAAATAGATTTAGTAGTATACCTGCCTTGCTTTAAAAAAATAAAAACAAAATATTTATGACTCCCTCTTGCTTACAAGACAAAATCCGATCTTTGATAAAATTGAGATTTTAAGAATTTATTTAATATGCATGTTAAAAAGTCTTAATTTTCATGGATTACTCATAGATATTGAAATATGCTAGTTAACTCATTGCTATAATAACATAACAGAAATCTATTTAAAAACCTACCAACCCCCTTAGAATTCCTCTGGAATGTAGAGCTGTATTGGGGAAGTAAATGTTATTTCTCTCCATTATAGTGATTTTTACTATGTTCCTATAACCTAAAATATGAGCTGAAGGATTAATAATATGTCAGGTCTCCTTTAAATCTACTCTCAACATCAACACACTCTACAAAAAAAATCTACACGATTTAAGTGAAAATACATCAATCAGGGAAATGAGCAGGCTGTCGGTCCAGGTCAATACCTTCCAGCCCATTAAACAGAGGGAAGGAAAGCAAGTTTGCTTACGTTCAATATCCCAGAGAGCAAGAATGAATAGCAATAACGCAGGCCTCTGACTACAGCTTGCCAATGGTAACTTGGAAAATTATCAATCATTAATCCTTCACAGTCCTAATAATTACTGCACTTCTGCATTAACAGGGAAAGAAATGTAATGAAATAGGTTAAAGAGCTTTGGCTTTTTAAAAAATTGTATTAGATTATATCTCAATACCCATTCTGATACTAATGAACCCAGACATTTAAAAGAAATCCTATGACAGGTTATGAGAGAAATTATGTTCATAGAAGAAATGAAAGGTTCTGAGATTCCCTGAAAACAGAAGTTTTATTATTCTAATAACTACCTATGCTGGGGGTAATGTAGGACATTCCAGAGCATTGTATGCTACTGTTTTAGCATGAATAGTGGAGGAATGGATACCCAGTGCGCTTTCCTTAATAAAGTAAAGCCCAGTGACAATTGGGATAAACCAAATTCTAATAATAGACGAAGATAGTGCTTGGCACCAGCATGCTTAGCAATTTATTTGAAGAATCTGGGTGATATAATGAACTCTTAGAGTGAAGCTTGAGTGTTTAAACTGGAAGCCATGCTGTTCAGTTGCAAATGCCTATAATATTAAACCTGGTCCATATGCCATTTATTCTCTTCCTTTTCTCTGGGTAGATATATGAGTGATACTGTGATTTACTCCTCAAAGCATGGTTAGGAATATATAGAGAGTAAAAGATTCGTGAGGATGCTTTATCATTTGATTTTATAGTATGCTTCATAAGTCTTCAACAATGTTTACTTATTTTTTGTTTTAATAACCACAAAATCTTTGGAGTGCATTTTGTATGCTTAACATGATTGTCAATTAATTCATATCTAAAGAATAGAACCAGCTAATGAAGATTGTTTTTATATTGTACGCCTTTAATATTGGTGGTTCTTTCAAATTTCCTTTTGCAAATTCTGAGTGTTTTAAACATACACAACTTTATGGCTGTTGTTTCCTAATGATAGCATTTCAATAGAAGAAAAGACTCCATTTGTTTTTCCTGATTAGAGAATGAAAGCAACAGGAGAAGAAAAATAGCTGTTCTTCAAGTTAGTAACATTCAGCCTTAGAAAAGTAGACAATGCTTGAGTGCCATACTTAAAGTTGGTAGCCATGAGCCAATAGTGTCTAGATGTGGCTCCCAGGCAATGGCTACCCAACTGTGGTAGGGTACTACATCTGATAATCCACCTAGCGTGGAGCCTTTCATTAACCTCGGGAGGATCAGAGCTCTATAGCAAGCCCAAGACGTGTCTCCCAGCATCCCCATTACTTTCAGTGGTAAGATGCAGTGACACAATGAATATGAATGTGCCCTGAACTACTTTTGGAGACTTTTTACAGGAAGATGGATTTGGAATAGTCAAAGACGCTTAAGAGTTAATTAAATTTAAAATTTGTTATATTAAAATGAAGCGATGGCAAACCTGCATTTGACTGCCAGTGAAAAACATTTCCATAATAGTTCTCTTTTCAGTCAAAATAATCCAAGACTATGCCATATTTCCAAAAAGATGGGAATTTGAAAAATGCTTTCATCTTTAAGTTACCTTATAAAATTATCCCATTTATTTTGTTTTATTAAAAAGTCAGTAAAAACAAACTTTATCCTTTATACTTAATTAGGTTACCTTTTAATTTTTGGTATATAACTAACTGTAGTGTACTGTTCTGTTAACGTATTTGCTTATATGATGAATGTGAACCCGACCATGTGTTGTACTTGAGCTAAAATTGTCTTTTATGCCATGATTTCTTTTCATTGTTTTAAAGCTGAGTAAAGTGGCAAACCCAAAGTTAAGTCAAGTCATTCAGAGGATATCCAATTCTTTTTTTTTTTAATTTGGAGTCTTACTCCGTTGTCCATACTGGAGTGCAGTGGCACACTCCTGCCCACGGTGGCCTTGACCTGATGGGCTCCGATGATCCTCCCATCTCAGCCTTCCAAGTAGTCAGAAGTACAGGCACGTGCTACCACGCCCAGATAATTTTTTGATTTATTGTAGAGATGAGGTCTTACCATGTCACCAAGGCTGGTCTTGAACCTGCGGGCTCAGACAATCCTCTCGCCTCATCCTCCCGAAGTGCTGGGATTTTAGGCTTGGCCGAGCATATCCATTTCTAAGAATAGGCTTGGAAGAGGCATTTTAAAAATAAGTAAATAAACTCCCTAGAGTGGTAACAAAAAGAATGGTTAAAAAAATATAGTGGCAAGAAAAATACACTTTTTAACCATGAAGAGATTTATTTACACTTTGATTACTAGAGTATCTTGCCATATCTTTTAGATTCTGAGTTTAAATAAACAGTGTTCATTGCCACATATATCAACATGCTATTCTTTTGTCTGTTCTTGGCTTAGTGTGTGTGCATTTTTTATATAAACATTGTCATCAGTTCTTTATTTTAATTTAATTTTTGTTTATAAAATTATGCATGCAGATGGTTTTCAAGTCAAATAATTCTGCAAGCTTATAGAGAAACAGAGTACTGCACTGCTCCCAGCACTCCCTCCTGAAACTCTGTACACCATAAGCTCTTCCCTCTTTTAGGTATTTTTGTTAAAAACTTTTCTGGTAGTTGCAATATTTCCAAATAATTCTATAATATGTTTAAAAAAAAATTTTTAGTTTCAGAGTAATTATTGAGTGTTTCCCACAGAAAATGAAGACTTAGGTTCTTAAGAATTTTACCACTTGTAGAGTTTTACCTACTTGCAGTTTTCAATAAAACCCTCCCAATGCCAGCAGGTTCTGTGTTTCAGATCATCCCTCAGGCTCTACCCTGAGTGGCCAGCCTCACACCTCTGTTGTGGGGAGCGGCCTCCGAGCCTCTCACTGCCTGTCCCACAGATTTCCAGTCTGGTCTTCTGTTTCTTGCCCCATCTGCACTCTCCCTTCAATGGGGGCAGCTCCTGGGCCTCTGGGGGCTTTCCAACAGCATCAGCTTAGCTCTCCAGCTTCAGCCCCTACGACTTCAGTTCCAGCTGTTCTCAGGCATGTATTCAGGCATCCTTTGTCCACAGACTTCCAACTTCCAGAACTGTGTCACTGCCAGCTCCCATCCTGCTTTGTTCCTACAGAATCACAGTCTCTTATCCTTGTCCTCACACATGTGAGGTTTTAGAAGAGAACATCCCTAGTCAAGGGTTCATCCTACCAATGTGTATCATTTCTTTCCTGCTACTGCAAAGTCTTTCTATACCTATTGCATCAGAATCTTTATGATCCCTTCTGTTTGTTTTTGATTAATTATCTTTGTTTTAACAATTATATACCTCTATGCCACAGGTTCACTTCTCACTCACGTCATAGCTGTTCCTACACAGGGTTGATGATACTGAATTCAACTAATAGTGTAAAGAAAGGCTGATTTGAGGTTTCCAAATGGCTACATAAATGTCAGCTCATTGGTTCTTCTTTAAACCATGTGGAATAGTCAGCAAGAGGCAACCGTATCTTTACATTTGCTGGTAGAAGATCGGAACTATGTGGCACTGGAATTTCTGGGGTCACCCACAACCCAGTTAAAGCAACAGAACCAAGTATTTCTGACCTTGGTTGTTTTACTACAACCATTAGCCACCACTCAGCTTTTACAGTCTAGTTCACCTAAGTACAATGGAATGACTTCCAACAGAATCAGTATTTGCTATTTCCCAAAAGCATTTGAGAAAAAAAAATACGAAAATTTATCCATTGCAAGCAGATCCTATACATAGCACTTGGAGAAAGGCCTACCCATCTGGTATATTTTTGCCTCATCAATATTTGTCAAAGATTCAAAATCATGTAGCCCTCTCTTGGGCAAAACAGGCGCTTGGTTACTGACGACGTGAGAACCTGTGTGCATGCTGTCTTTCCACTCAACCGTATAATGCAGCACTCTGCCATCTCCATTAAAAGACCGACATTGTACCACACTATGCATTTTATAATATTTCTATCTAAATGCAGATTTCTACATTCCATGTGTACCATGTAGTCAGGTTTTCCATAAAAATACCAGCAGGAGAGTACATTGAAATTCATTTTGCATATTAAAGGAGTCTCTCTCTGAGATTCCTTCTTTTATTTGTTTTATCAACTCAAGCAATAAGCAAGAAAATTAGAGTTTCAGCAATGATGGAAAAGCTATTTATGATTTTATCAGGCTTGCTGCTTTTTTCCCCTGCTTGGACAATTTACAGATGCTTAACAGCAAGTCAGTTTAAAATGTTCCCACTGGAAAATGAAATAAGTCTATCTGTATCATTTCGCCCAAGTACTGTAGTACTCTATTACCCGGCGACAGCTGCACTGTGAGTAACATGCCCCCTGAATGCTTATCTTCCCAATATCTACAGCACACGTAAAATATGTCCCCCAGGGATAGGTTCCACTTGAAAACATTATTACAAATGCCATAATATTTTCCAGCATATATTTTACTGGCATGGTTGGGTCAGGAGTGCAGTTTGAGACTAACAGATAGAAAATATGTCTCTTTACACTTCTTATAAAATTTTTAACAGAGAAAGCATCTTTGAAAATGACTGTCACTGGAATTATGGCAAATTTCCAGCTGTCTTATTATATGCAGTTTACTGAAGCCTTCCATATGCCCACAGGCAATTCAGTATGTAAGTAATAAACCTAATACATGTAAAAACAGTGCACATAAAATTAAATAGACAATTTTCTAACTCTGTAAGAACAAATTTTAAGGTTTAAGAAAACTGTCCTTCCCATATTTATTTTCTAAGTTGATTTTCTAAGATCTATATTATGTTTAAAATATGATAAAAAGAAACACAGATAGGTAAAATATATCTCATATATTCACATACAAATGAGAGTTTATCACTGAGGTAAAGCCTCTTACTTAATCATGGCAGTGACTTAGAACGTGGGAACAGTTTGAAAAAATTTAACCTCCTCCAGGTTGGTGAATATCTAAATTGGAATTTCTGCAAAGAGGTGAAAAACATTTATTTTTATAAACATTATTATTTGCACTCATATAGGTAGCTTACATCTATAGCATATAAACAAATAGTACAACTTTTAAGACTAAGTTTTTAAAAAGTAATTTAAACTACAGCTGTATCTTCTTTTCTATTGAAAAATAACAGTTTTTTTTTTTCCTTTTTGGGAGTGGAACTAAATGCTACAGTTTCTTTTTGTGTGTCTCAAAGGGCCAAATTCATACCATAACAAAAATTGCAGATCTATAGCATTACTGTAGTCACACACTTTACAAATCCTTTAATACATTTTTAATAGGAGAGGACACAGCATATGCTTAACTTTTATTTGTTAATTTTTAAAAAGTTAAAATAAAACTGAGAATAATTTAGATAGTCTTGATTTTTAATAAGCATTGCAGTGTAGTGGAAATTCAATCAACATGGGCCCCCCTTGGGGCCTGGAGGATTCATTGTGCTGCTGTGTAGCCACTGCTGTTGTGGTCCAGGTACAGAGACACACGGAGCTGTCGGCGATCTAGAAAATGGCATGTGAGGCAGTATGTGATTGCATATATTCTCTTCCTAGTGGTAGAATGAATCTTCTGATTACTGTACATATCAGCTATTACTAGGATGTAATTTATGTATTTCCAGCACATCACCTAGAAAAACTGCTTGCCTATGTTCACTCTAACTATACATCCTTTTCAGCAGAAAGCCAATAATGAAAACACATTTGCCCTGCCTCTTTAATCATTGCATTCTAATATTTTATTCTGTTCAGCTGGCGAAAGCAAAGGCAAAAATACTTGATGTGGTTTTCTGGGCAAACAGGAAGAGGCAGTGTTCTGATGGGGAAGTTCACACATACCATAGACTTTTGAAAGGATTCGGCATAGAAATCAACAGAAATGGAACAATGTTCACAGCTTTTAGAGGAAAAAGTCAGGAATACTAAATCGAAAGAGAGTTTACAGCAAGGCCAAAAAGACAACTATTGTTGGCAGTTCTAAAATGAAACAAAACACCTCACTTCCAGCAGAAGGTTGCACATTGTCCCTGGTGAGATAAAGAATTACATTCTTGTCACAGGTGATCTATGGCTGACATTCTTAACGGTATGGCAGAGTGGGACTGCAGACCTCCTGGTAGTGGTTTTCTCCCAGTTGAGCAATGAATAGCCAAAGATAAAGCTTCAGTTCCATGGCTGTTTTGCCCTTCAAACCACCTTTTCCAGCTAATCTACAGGAATACCTTGGAAAGAAAAAAAGAACAAGTTTAACTGAGTTGCTCAAATAAGTATAATGGTGTCCACAGTTTATAGTCAAAATACTCTTTTGCTTAAAATTCTGATATTTGGCATTATCAAGTGTTCGTGCTGTGATTCCTAGTTTTTGGTCTCTGAGAGTAAACGTTCACCACGAGAGTGTGATATAAATAGAAATTTACTGAATACATTGAACAAATCCCCCACCCACTTTAAATGGATATGAATGTGTACAGAGCTGGCCTTGACTCTTGCATTGAATAGCGATTATCTGAATCTGTACAAACAAGGAGATGGATAGTCTGTTAAATTCTGGTCCTTCCACTTTTACCCTTTCGGTTTTTATTTTTTGACCCCTTACTGATAAAGGAAGTTGTTTTGACTCAAGTCCTTTAGCTGTAATTTGCATTACTGAATAGTTGGAAATGTTTGTAATCGCACAATGATGTCATCATTCTTTCAGAATATAGAGCCACTTCTCCCAAGAGCAGAATCTAGGGTCATACTTCCACTGAGGAATTTCCAGTGTTTTTCCTCAATTCATGTGTGGTTTGGACTTAATACAGAGTTAGTAAACCTAGAGCAACAATTGGCTCACATATTTCTTAGGTCATTCTTGTATAATTTCCCTAGGGTCAGTCACACCAATGCCATTTACCTTTCCACCAGAAAATGGACCATGCTGTAACTTACGTTCCAAAATTCTGGGTGGAAACTTCAGTAAACTACAGGCACAGCCAGTTGTAACTGAACTCTTGGCTTGTGCATAGCCAAGAAATTATATCTCAAGTGACCTTAACAACATCCAAAGGTAGATGTGTATATGAAACAGTAGGTATGTGTACATAGGACTGGTCTAGACATATGCATTATCTACATATACCCATACACATACATGCACTCACAGCATTGCAGATAAACTTCAAATCTCTCCAGATTTCACTGTGAATGTTCTTTTCAAATCTTTAAAGTGAGTCAATCTTTTGATCCCTCTAGGATTTCTACAACCCTCCCCAGTTCATGGCCCAGAGGAAACAGTGATGAGATGGAAATGCACTAGACCATACTCCTTGTATACACATAAGCATATAGATCTTATCTGTTTGTTTATTTATTTATTCATTCATTTATTTTTTAGTAGGAGTCTCACTGTCACCCAGCCTGGAGTCCAGTGGCAAGCTCACAGCCACCACAGCCTTCACCTGCTGGGGTCCAGGCGATCCTTCTGCCTCAGCCTTCTAAGTAGCTGGAACCACAGACATGCACCACCACACCTGGCTAATTTTTTGATTTATTGTAGAAACAAGGTCTCACCAAGTTGCCCAGATTGGTCTAGAACCCTTGTACTCAGGCTATCCTCTTGCCTCTGCCTTCCAATATGCTGGGATTAGAAGTGTCAGCCACTGTGCCTGTCAAAACACTTTTTTGGTAGAGACGGGGTCTTGCTATGTTTCCTGGGCTGGTCTAGAACCCCTGAGCTCAAACAGTCCTCTTCCTGGCACTTTTGGTCCAACTTACCCTGCCATAGCACTACCGTCTTCCAGAATACTTTCACTGTTTGTTCTCTGTCTTTCCATGTTAAAATGTAAACACCACAAAATTGGGTTCTGTCCCTTGGGTTTATATACTTGCTGAGACCAGGACTGGTGTAAAGTAGACACTCAAGAAATATTTGCAGAATGAATTTCTTATATTTCTCCCTCTTGCTACATGTCAGTCATGGATTGAGTGGATAGGGTTGGCCTGAGCTTTCACCTCTCAGGCACCCAGGCTGAGTGAGGCTCCTTCTTAGTCTCCCACTGTCATCAAAGCATGATCGGTTAACGTAGCAGATGGCACACTGACTCTAAAAGTGCCAGTCGAAAGTGGCATGTGTCCCTCCTGCTCACCACATCCCATCAGCCAAGGCAAACCGTGTGGTAACGCTAACTTCCCAGGGACAAGGACGTGCCATTCTGCCATGTGGAGGACAGAAAACATTTGAGTGAATTCTCAATGATCAATGCACCACAGTAAAGTTTGTCATTTTTTCCAAGTCACTAGTACACACATTGATGTAACACGCACGAAGTGGAAGAAATAAGTATAGTTCCACTTATACTGAATTGTTTTCTTGAAAATTTCACAATTTTACTTTTTCCATGAAAAGTCCTGCAGTTCTCTTGGACAGAAATCTTTACTACAAATATCCTGGGTAAAAGATGGGATGGAAAGCACTCAATAGCAGGGGAATAGATGTAACTGCAAAAAGTTGGCTATGCCTGGTTTCTTCTCTGTGTCTCAGAGTGCTATGATAATTTTCTTCCAACACGAGCTGATCTCTAAGGTAAGCTGTAAGCAAAACTCTGGCCTTAATGTTTTGTTTTTTCTTTTCCTTCTCCTCTTTGCTTCATCTGCCTCTCTTCCCCTCCTTTTTGACATGTTCCATTTTTCCATGTGCTGTTCACTTTTTCACTTCTATTCTTTTGAAAATGACAATAACTTTACTTTTTAAAATTTCCATTTATTAAAATAAATTCAGAATCAAACATCAGAATTCAGAAAAGACAATTAGTTGAAATCTCACTGTATATACAAATTTATCATTATCATTCCTATCTCTGACGACACATATGCGCGCATGTGTGCACACACTCACACATTCATTCACTGAAAACACACCATATATATTTATTTAAATGTAATTATACTACATGATCTGATATGTGGGTTACTGTTTTCTTTCTCAATTTTCTTTATCAACCAGTTAATATCTTCTTTAACATTTTAATGTAAGCATATTTATATTTCAAATGAATCCAGAATATTTAACCTGCTTTTAACTTTCTTTCTATATTGTAGTTAAAATAGATATAACAGAAGTTGCCATTTTAGCTATTTTTAAGTGTGTAATTCAGTGGCATTAACTACATTCATAATGTCGTGCAACTATTACCACTATCTGTTTCTAGAACATTTTTTGTAACCCAAACAGGAACTGTGCTCATCAAGCAATAACTTCCCACCCTCTTCTTCTTCCAGTCCTTGTTCACATCTGACCTTTTCTATATCTATACATTTGCCTGTTCTAGATAATGCGTGGAGTGTAATTATCTCTCTTATATCACTTGGCATAATGGTTTAAAGGCTCATCCATTCTGCAATGTATATCAAAACTTCATTCTTTTTTATGACTGAATAATATTCCTTTTTGTGTATACACTATTTTTTGTTCATCCATGTATCTGTTGATGAATCCTTGAGTAGCTTTCCTCTTTTGGCTATTCTGGGTTGCTGGATAAGGCTATGAATGTTGGTTTACAAGTGTCTGATTGAGTTGTTTTCAATTCTTTTGGGTATATACCTAAGAGTGGAATTGCTTGGTAACATGGTAATTCTATGTTTAGCTTTTTGAGAAACTGTTTTCACAGCAGCTGCAGCATTTTTTATTTCTACCAGGAATGCACAAAGTTTCCGATTTCTTCACATCCTCATTAACATTTGTTATTTTCTTTTTTGATAGTAGTTTTCCTAGTGGGTGTAAAGTTGTATCTTATTGTGGCTTTGATTTGCATTTCCATAGAGACTAAGGACGTTGAACATCTTTTCTTGTGCTTATTAGCTACTTGTATTTCTCTGCAGAAGTATCTATTCAGATCTTTTGCTTGCTTTTGAATTGGGTTGTTTGTCTTTTTGTTGTTGAGTTGTAAAAGTTCTTTGTATATTCTGGATATTAAGCCTTTATTAAGAATATGATTTGCAAATATTTTCTTCACTTTTGTGGGTTTTTTTACTTTTTTGATAGTGTCTTTTGATATACACATTTTTTTCTCAGTGACTACTGAAGGATGTTTACAGCATGTTATTAACAATCTACAATAAACATTCATATACTTGCATCTATGCATGATTTTTAGAATTACGTGTTTTAGAAGTAAAATTGATGGGTAAAGCCTATCTGCTTTTAAGATTTTTGATAACTATTAACTAATTATCTCGATTCAAGTTGCTTACCAGCACTGAATAAAAACACCTAATTCCCCTCATATTGTCAACCATATTTTCCTGTTTTTCCATCCTCTTATATAATAAAATAGCTTTTTAATTACTTTATGTTCTTGGAGAATGATTACAATATGTGTGTGGGGGATAGATATTTGGAAGCAAATTTATAAAATAAACTGATATTTATATGTAACAGTTACACTTGTCAATAAAGAAAACCAAGATAAATTTTGATCAGAAAATTTTAAATAAATAATATTAATGATTAAACTAATAATCATTTATAAAGTTAATAATTATATTCAAATGAATCTATTGCTCAAATATGAATTTTCACCTCAGTTGCTTATACAAAAGTACAGTTAATAAGTAATTCCTGTGTGTAAAAAAATGTATTCGTATATGAAAATATTTACTATTCTTATGCTAATGAAGTCTCATTTTAAATTTTTATTTTTTAGATATTCTAATAATTAACACTTTAAGACATAGTACTTGTAATAAAAATATGAGTCATTTAAAACCTGATAATTACCAGTAGAAAACATTTTAGAAAAATAAAAGTGACTGAAAATATTGAGATAAACTTTCAATGCTTCCTGCATATAAAATATGCAATATGTTTAATTTATACAAAACACAACAGTCCATATTATGAGAACTGAAAAGAGTAGATTTAACTATTATGTTGCTCATGACATCAACTGTGACTAGGAAGTACTTAGCCAGCACCATGGGAAGCTTTGCACTCAGTGTGAGGCATTACACTTGCCTTGAGCCTTACTCTCTTCATGACTTTGGGCAAGTTCCATACATTTTCTAGGTCTTATTACCTTTATCCACAAATAAAGATGATAATAGCAGCCTCACTGAGAAATTGCAAGAGTTAAATGAGATAATTATATGAAACATATTGCTCATAAAGCCTAGCACCTTACATGTCATCAATATATATTAGTTTTTACCTCAAATAAGGATGATGCACTTATATGATCCATAAGGCATGGAAAGGAAAGCCCAAGATTCTCCTGTGCTAATCCTGCACAGAAAGATGTAGATGAAATTGTCTGTACCCCAGTTGGATGCCTATTACTCTTTGATTTCATGAAGTTACTCTGTTTTGTTAAAATGCTTAATAGTAGCCCTGTGGTGTTATTTAAGTAGTGAAGGATTTGTTTCTGAAATTAAAAGCATCTTTATCTTTAATTCTAAGAATTACATTAATATCAGCAGGAGGTTGATATAGCTATAATATGTACAAAGGCAATAATAGGAATTCCTGTCTAATAGCTCACCGACATGTTCTCTCAGAAAGGGAATTCCATATGTCCCTCCTGTTGAGATGTTTTAATTCAGCATTGTAGACTGCCTATAGTAATTAATGTGTGAAGTGCTTCACATAGATTATTGAATAGACATTGTTTGTTTTTGAAAAAGGCAATTGCTTGAAAAACTAAAGCTGATTCTGTTTAGAGACATAGATTTCATGTGATAAATAAACCTACACTTCTAAGTGTTGTGTGCAGCTATTGTTTCTTTTTTTGTGATTTCTCTGATTTCAGGGCATGTGATCACAGACCTGCTGTATGACAGGCATTTAATACAATTTTTCAGAAAGATATTGTATCAATAAATATGATAAGAATAGAAAGAAAAGAAATAATGGTGGCTTTAGGCATTCTAAAGGGGTCATCTGTTCACAAGAAAAATACAAAGCATGGAAATATTTCCCAAGAAACTCTGCTCTATTAATTAAACGTTTTAAAAAATGAAAAATCAAGAGCCATTGGTGTATGAAAAAGTCACCATGTCATGCAGGAGACACACTTCTTAACTTGTTAATCACTGGCCGGCCCTGGTAGTTTTTTGGGCTAACCCTAGTCCCCTGATTTGCTGAGTACAATCAGCCTCCACTGTCATGTACCACCTTCAATCGCTGTGCTGAAATAGAAAAACAACTGGAACACCGATAACTTGATTGTTCTTATTTCATAGTGGCAGATAGAATTTTTGAGCAATACACTGAAAGTTACCAGGGTTTAAACTGGAAATTTAATCTCCATTTCTCATTACTGCTAGACTTTATTATTGCACTTTTCATTTCCTCTCCTGAATCTATTTTCTGCTCCTCCTCCTTTTCCTCTGAGAGCCATTCTCACAAAACTGGGCATCTTGAGGGGTTCAGAATGGCCATTTGCAGAGTTATCTCATTTGGCCACATTTCCCACAAATCCTCAGGAAAGAGGAAAAGTTGAAAAAGGCAACATCTGTGATCCCGAGGGGAGGAGGGGCCTGCTCAGAGATGCTTAATGCTCTCCACGCTTATTTTTAAGAAGCACCATTTGAGTCTCCAACCAGCTCAGCTCTGGGCCTTACTTCATGCTGCTTTCATGTTAAAAAGCTCCTTTGTCAAAGCCCTTAGGCCCAGTGGTGATAACTGCTACAGAAAAATATCAGTGATAGAAAGATATATTTTCAATAACCCTTGACTTTTATTAGTTCAACCACTGCTAGAATAAAGGGTAAGTGGGCCCTTGATATTTTAAATGGTCCATGTCCCCCTCCATATTCTTCCCAGGTCAGCATTCTTTACTGATGAAAATTCTGGTCTGGATCTTGGCTGGCTATCATGGGAAGATATGTCGGTAACATTATCTACCTCTGAGCTTTGGCTTTTGTCCACCAAAGCCTACGATCAATAATGGTAGCATGATCTGTGTGGTGTTTTCTTTATTTTCATTACATCTTAAAACCAAGTGTCAGATTAATAAATCTCTAGTAGTCTGTTTGGAGGGTGAAGGTTTCCTGAAACAGAAGAGAGCAGCAAAATTTTGTGTGATTAAAAATTTAAACATAATGAAGGAGATTGTTTAAATGCCTTCTAAAACTTCTCAGAAGAGTTCTGTAGCTTCAGGTCAATGTTATGGGTAAATTTTGTAAAATTCCGTTATGCATAAAACTTTTTCTAGCCTACAATTTGTCAGTATCTTTCCATGTTGACAGGTCCCGCCTGGCAAGAAGAACTTAGCAAAGTGCATGGAGCAAATGTTAGGATTTTATGCTTAGACTTGAAGTTGTTTTAAACTTCAAATGTTAAACTTCAAATTTGCTCAAAGGTTCTGATCCCATCTAGGTGCTCTTGTGTTCTGGGGGAGCAGATCTATACATCACATTGAGACAACTTTAGCTTAAGTATTTGCCAATGAGTTAAACATCAACTTTGAAATGTGCACGGATGAGCTAGATTTATTGCTCCCTGACTTTTAGTGTCACTTTCTCAGGCTTTCAATCAGATGACCCATTACTGTAGTGGAAAGAGCACTACAGTGAAAGCTGGAAAAAAAGTGTGTTCCGGCCATGACACTGGGTGTTGGCTATGCCAGTTAACACCTTGAAACTTCCAGTTGCTCATCTGTGAAATGAAGGAGCTTCACTAAATACCACAGAATTAGATATTCTGCTTTTACTGAGAGGTGCCATTCATAGATTTTGCAAAACTATTGGATCAATTGGATCAATTTTAGATCATTGAAAACTTTATAAAGGGAAAGCATTTTTTAATTTATATGGATTTCTAGATGAAGTCTGTCAGTTTGGCATTGATAGTATATCATTAGTTCATTGCAAAATAATTTTGAATATTATATTCTTTGCTCCCTTTCTTAGGTTGATGATAGAATATGATAAATCTAGAAATAAGTAAAAATTGTTTTTATTTTATATACCACGTTATACATTTTATAAAGGGGTTTCTTAGATTTCATCTGATATGATGCACAAAACAAAATTTATGAGACATGTAGAGTGGGAATTATGGTTACCACATTAGGCTTGAGATAAATGAAATTAAATAAATAAGCTGGTCAAGCTTTGTGTGGGAAGAAAAGACAAAAACAACAGGAGAAAAAACCTAGTTTAGGGCATGTAAAGAGTAAGGTTTAAGTGAAATAAATTCTTTTTGTAAAATAGGAAAATCTACAAAAGAAATTAATTTAAGCACATAATCTGAAAATAGAAAATTATAAAGGGAAAAGAATATTAAATTACAGTGTAGAGAACACTCAAATGAGAATAAATCAAGGCATACTTTTTAAATATAAATTTTAAAAGATACTCAGTGGCCTGCTGTAGGATCCTTTTTGGAAGTACCCTTAGCCATCTTTTTCCATCTCAACTTTGCCAAATATTATTTGATAAGACTAGTAGCCCACTTGCTTAACAGGAATTTGAGTTCATAAGTACTTAAATGTCAAGAGTCAGGGTTGGGGGTTCTTTGAAATCTCTTTCCATTTCATCAGCTTGCAAATTCTTCTCTTCTGCAGGTGAAAAGATGGAATGAAGTTTGAACTGGTTGGTGAATATGCTTGATTTGGAGAAGTATTTAGAAGGCAGTTGGTAACTGACTTTTGAGGTATACCACAAGTAATAAAATTGAATTAAAAATGAAAACTAAAAGTTCATTGTTTAGGTTTTAAATGCCAGAATCAGTAAGTATGTTTTGCTATAGTTTAATTCATTCAGATGCCAATTATTGATTGTGTGCTTAAACAAATCATTTGGACCCGCCATGGTGTAATTCCACAGTAAAGTTGGTTTTACCTTTCCATAAGATAGAAGAACAATATGTTTTGTAGTTTATTTCAGAATGAAAACAGAAAATGTGCCAATTTATCTCCCAACCATGGCATTTATCCCACTTCGTATATACCTCTTCAGGTTCAAAGTTTATAAACAGCGCCGTCCAGTATTTTCTGTGCTAGCACAAAAGGTTTGGTGTGGGGACCAAAGAAATGCTACATTTTCTGGAGAAATGTATGTTCTGCACTGAATAGAATAATAAAAATAAATTCTTCTCCTACATCACTTAGAAGCAAGAAAATACTGTTTTTTCCTTATTATAGTTTGTTACTTGAACTTCATAAGAGGGAATATGGGCATGTCTATGACAATTCAATGATAATAGAAAATATTCCTAATTTATGCATTCATTCTTCCTTTAAAAAATGTTCCTTTTGCATATCAGATGTTATATAATTACTTGAACTTAGAAAATAGATTAATTGTGGTCTTTATAGTAGAATCTTTATGAATTTCCACATTTTTTCTTGCTGTAAGAGGGCTTCTTATATTTTCTCATTGTATAGATGAAAACCCAGGAGCTCTTTAAGATGGATCTCCTAAGAGTTAAAGTTGCAGGCCTAAAATCACAACCAGCTATTTTAATGCTTGTCAGTGGTTTTTGTCCTTTTTACTATCTTCACAAAGAAGCATAATTAAAACCACAGTGAGAACATAAATTTATATGTATCCCTCTGGCAAAATTTTTAAAATTTCACAAAATAAAATATTGGCAATGTGGAGAAACCAGAATAATTAATTATGTTTATCCTACTAAAACAGACTATTATACCAGTAGGAGCAGGATACATTTGTACAGTCACACAAAAAGCAATTTGACTTTATAAGTGTGGAAAACGTATATAATTTAGAACTTAACAATTTCATTCCTGTGCCTATTTACACAAATGTTCAGATTAGTGAAAATCTGAAAACCATAGTACAATATATAAGTATACTATAACAACCACAGACAATAAAATGCTACATGGTAGTAGAAATTAAGAAACTGGCACCAACAGGGATGAATATAAAGAAAAATAATATTGAACAAAAAACAAATGATAGGAAAAAACAGAGCACATAAAGTAGAATTTCAGTTTTTAGTTTCAGAACCTACATTTGAAACAATATTAACTTTACGTAGACATACACAAGTATTGAACTGAGAAAGAAAAGCAGAATATGACTAACAATATGTATTATTGGTTACCCCCCAAGGGTGGGAAATCAGGGAGTCAGATTGAGGAATAAGTTTCATGGATAACACTAGTAATATTCCGTTTCTGATACTGAATGGTGGATATACATAAAATTATATTGTTGTTTTTATGTCTTTCACAAATATCAAAATGTTTGTATATATTCACTATTTAATACAAAACAACCTTCAGAATTCAATTAATAGAAAATGTTTACAAAAATGTTATTTGTGATAAAGTGTTGTTCAGTAATAGCACTTTGGTAATTTTAGGATGATTGACATCCAAATACTCATTATTCTAAGTCATTCAAGATCTTCAGAGTCAGTAATTACTACTAAATCATTCAGAAGCATGTTGTTTAATTTCCATGTATTTGTGTGTTTTAGGGGATTCCTGTTGGTGGTATTATTAGTTATTATTCTGCTGTGGTCTGAAAAGATGCTTGGTATAATTTCAACCTTTTGAAATTTGCTCATGCTTGATTCATGGCCAAGTATGTGGTCAATCTTAGAGCATGTCCCATGTGCTGATGGGAATAATGTATATTCTGTGGTTGTTGGATGAAGTGTTCTGTAGATGTCTATTAGATCTTAGTGGTCCGATGTTGAGAGAAGGTTCCAGATTTTTTTGTGTTAGTTTTCTGCCTTAATGATTTGTCCAAAATCTCTGACTATTTTTGTATGGCTGCCTACATCCTCTCTTAGATTAATTCCAAATGTTTTGTAAATCAAGGTGCTCCTATGTTGCATGTGTATGTGTTCAAGATAAATATTTCTTGCTGAAAACTCAAGCCTTTTATTGTTATTTTGTTCCCTTCACTGTTCTTTTTAACTTCTGTTGTTTTAAAGTTTGTTTTTTCTAATATAAGAATATCTACTCATGCTCTCTCTTATTTTCATTTGCCTGGAAAATCTTTCTCCAGCTCTTTAGCTTGAACCTGTGGGTGTCTTTTGCAGTGAGATAGGTTTCCTGAAAGCAGCAGAAAGAAGATTCTTGTTTCTTTAACAAATTTACCACTCTGGGCCTTTTGAATAGAGCATTCAGTCCATTGACGTTTCAGTTAATTATTGATATGTGGGGACTTGTGCCTGTCATGTTGTTATTAGAAACTACTTTGCATTGTAGGCTTTGTAGTTGTTTTGTATGGTTTGTAAACTCTGTGCTTGCCTATGCCTTTGCAATGGGTGAGTCCATTCTTTCATTTCTGTGCTTAGAACATTTTTAAGCATCTCCTGAAAGACTGGTCTGAAAGTGGCATATTATCTTAGGGATTGCATATCTGGGAAAGATTTTAATTCTCTTTCATTAATTAAGCTTAGTTTGACAGGATAGGAAATTCTTAGTTGGAATTGCTTTTCTTTAAGGATATTAGGGATGGGGACCCCAGTCCCTCTGGCTTGTAAGATTTCTGCTGCGAAGCTCACTGCAGTTTTGATAGGCCTCCCTGGGTAAGTGGTCTGTCCCCTCTCTCTAGCTGCCTTTAGGATTTTTTTCTTTCATGCTCACTTGGCAAGTCTGATTATTATGTGCCTTGGGAATGGGCTTCTCATGTAATACCTTACAGAAGTTCCCTAATTTCTTGTTTCTGCATGGCTGACTCTCTAGTGAGATAAGGGGAAGTTTTCTTGGATGACATCTTTTCTTGGAAGGCTTGTTCCAAGATGTTCTCATTTTTTCCTTCTTTCTCAAGAATGTTGATCAACTGTAGATTTGGTCTCTTTATATAATCCCAGACCTCGTGTAGGCTTTGGTCACATTTGCTAATTCTTTTCTGCTTATTTTTGTCAGAGTGGTTAATACATCAATCTTCAAGCGCTGAGATTCTTTCCTCTGCCTGATTGATTCTGCTGTTAAGGCTTGATACTGTGTTTTGAGATTCTAGGTGAGAATTCTTTATTTTCAGAAGTTCATTGTGGTTCTTCCTTGGAACAGCCAGGTCGGCTTTCACTTCCTATACTTTTTTCATGGCCTGGTTGATTCACATTTCCACCTTCTCCCAGATATTGTCTACTGTCATTCATTATCTGAATTTTTTGTCTGTCATCACTGACAGGCTATTCTGAACAGGTTCCATTACTTGAGATCTGAGAAGCCTCTTTGTGGGTGTCATATTATTTTGGCTTTGGGAGTTGCTGGTTTTTGTTTTGCTTTGTTTTTCCCACTGGTTCTTCCTCATTTGTGAGGGCAGTCTCTTTTCTTTTAATTTTACTCTTTTGTTGTTTTTTATTTGCTAAAGTTCTTATTATTGGGGTGAAAATTTGTGTTGTTTCCTTACTCAATCTACTTCTTCTGTTCCACCTGTGGAAGAGGCAGAGGTGACAGTGAGGGTGGCTATCTATGGCGAAACTGGCTGGCACTACTTCCATGGCACAGTCTGGTGAGGCTGGACAAGTCCTTTCCTCCAAATAAGGTGCTTTCCTCTCTCTCTAACACAAGCACCGGGGGGACTGGCTGGCTGGGAGGCCTTGTGTCTTCATCCCCATCCTTAGAGTCCCATCAGCAGGGTTGTCAGGTGACCAGGGGAAGCCAGGGGCTCAACTCTGGCCCGGGTGCTCTGGGGGGGTGTAAGCTGGTCTCCTTCCATTTAAATGAGTTTGTTTCTCTGGCACAGAATTGGAAGGCAGGCTGCTGCCCTGTGGGAAGAGACCGTGAGACTGATGTTTCTCCCTCGGTCTGCAGGTGAGTCGAGCATCTGCCACGGAGGCTGCACCCGGGTGCTCTGCCACCCAGATTCTGTCCTGTTCTTAGGAGGGGAGATGGCAGTGATGACAGCCTGAGGGCAAGCTGAATTTGTCTCCTTGAACTGAGTCAGGACAGGTGCCAGCACTCCAAAGTGTCTCTCTGACTGGGCCTGGAAAGAGTGGGAGAAGGGAGTGCCCACACTTCACAGAACAGCTCGTGGGGTGTGTTCTGCCCACACTGCACAGACCTCCCTCTGGGTAAGCCCCACTACACTGCACAGACCACACTCAGGGTGTGTCCTGCTGACACTGTGCATACCACCCTCAGGGTGTGAACTGTCCACACTGCACAGATCACCCTCAGGTGGTGGCCCGCCCATCTGCATAGACCACACACAGTTGTTTACCTGAAAAACATGAGCTTATTTCCAGACATACCTTAAAGAGCCAGCCTCACTCTCTTGTAGACTCTTGCCGGGAGCCCATGCATCTGATGTGTCCAGTTGGCCACCCTTGCCTTATTCCTTGATTCCTTGATACTTCTAAATTATCTATTCCAGTAGATGACAATTGTTTCAGATTCTGACAGATACTCCTATATATTTAATCTGAGAATCTAGAAACCAAGAAGAGATTTTACATTGAAAACCACTGGAAACTAAGTGGATAAATATTCCACATGAAATATCCATCAGTTTGCTAGTAAGAGAAAAGAGTCCCTAACTCATGCAGCTGGAGAAAGCATTTCTTATTTTTCCACTGTATCACTTGTATGTGGGGCTGATTATTCTCAGGAGTAATATAACATTAATTAATTTCTCTGACTGTGTAAATCTTATCAATTTGGGAAAACAAATCAATGTCTCAGCAAGTTGCACTATTAGTGGGTATTTAAAAAACAGTTCTCCTAAACTCAACTTTAAAGATTATCATTTTTTAGTCATTATTCCAAATACTAAGGCATGTTTGTCACTTAGAAAAGTAGCTAACAGCTACGTGGAAGCTGAGGCGAAAGGATTGCCTGAGCTCACAGGTCGACGCTGGAGTGGCCGTGAGTGTGCCATGGCACTCCAGCCTGAGTGACAAAGTGAGCCAACTCAAAAGAAAAGAAAAGAAAAGTAGCTAAAAATTTTACTGCCATTGCTTTGTGTGTCTACAGGGCTCTTTGAATTATGGCTGTCATGTTTCTTAGCTTTGGTTCCCTCCCCTACCTTGGGGAGGTGAATCTCCTCTTTCTCTAATTTATGATCTAAATAAACTATATTTTCCAATAAAAATTATAAATCTTATAAATAATAAAATCTTACAAATCTTATAAAATAAGTCTTCTAAAGAGTTTTATAAAAGTCTGTTTCTTATTTTGAAAATTCATTTGAGCATCTTTCCCCTGACAGTTTATGTTTTTCACTGAGAGAAGTAAAATCTGTTACATTTGTTACATTTCTTTACATAGCACATAGAAAAAATTAATACTCAGTGAGCACAATTTGATTAAATTATGAATTTTCACTGTATTATTCCACATTTAATTAAAGTCAGAAGTCACAATGGTAACCATTTACTATTTTCTCTGAATAAAGTTGTATAAGAATTGCAACTCTCAAAATACACTTATTAGCTCCATTCCTTGTTATACTCATCTATATTGATCCCAACAAACTTTTACAGCATGCACCATAGAGTGAAAAACATTATTAAAAAATACTTTGTCTTTTGTAGACTAGCTATTCAGTAACAAACAGAAACATTTTTGTCAGTGTATGTGTGTGTGTGTACTTTGAATCAATAATAAAATGCTAAGAAAGATTTTACCTTTTCCCATTAGTGATCCTGAGAAGCAACCAACATGCTGGCAAGCCAGCACATGGAAGAGTTATTGTTTTCCCTCATTATATTATGCTAATATTACAGAAATTCTATAATAATGCTATTTCTTTTTTTTATAATCAGTATTTTTTATTATGATATTGTGGGGTACAATCAAGGATTAGGTATACAAATATGCTTCGTTCAGGCACCCTTGTTGACAAGAGGTGTCTTCCCGTCCCCAGACAGATATTGACTACCATTAATCCCATCTCTCTTCCCCTCCCCCCCATAGTTTCCCATCTCTGTCAGTCATTTTCTTATAGTATTATATTGGATGTTCAAAGTTCACTATATCAGTGAGAACATGTGATACTC
>CAUYQG010118940.1:0-17205 GCA_963574415.1 Tarsius wallacei | reverse complement strand
GGTGCTTATATAGCCCTAAGACTGAGCTGATTGGCTAGCACTAGCAGTGAGCTGATTGGTTGGCACTAGTTAGCTGTTCTGATTGGTCAGTACTAAGGACCAATCAGCAGGAGGTAGGGGCCTAATGGGGAGCTGATAAGTCAGTACTTGGCAGCAAGCAGGTTGGTTGTTTTTCCATCTCAGCAGCCCTAGCTTGAGAGGTTAGTAGGGAGCTTGCTTACCAATGCAAGCATATCAGCCTGAGAGACTGCTACATTTAACAAGCTATTGGAATAGCCTGTTAAATGTTCTCTTCCTTCCCAATTTCTTCCTTGGCATCTATCGCTGTAGTAATGAGACAGGAGATAGCTAGAGAAAGGCTAGGCAGACAGACAGGATGGGCCCTCTGGTAATAATATAGCAGTCTCTCAGGCTTGTGTTGGTAAACAAGCTCCCTACTAATCTCTCAGGCTAGGGTTTAAGTACTCCCTGCTGAGATGGAAAAACAAACAACCAGTTTACTGCCAAGTACTAACCTATCAGCTCACCATTAGGCCCCTACCTCCTGCCAATTGGTCCTTAGTACTGACCAATCAGAACAGCTAGTGCCGGCCAATCAGTTCACAGCTAGTGCTAGCCAATCAGCTCAGTCTTATGGCTATATAAGCACCAGGTTTCAGTGGGTCTCCTCCTACTATAGGTGTTTTTCTGTCCTCTCAATAAATCCTGCTTTATCACTTTCCTACTGTCCATGTCCTTCATTCTTTCTAGGCATGAGGCAAGAACCCTGACCTGAAGAGCTGTGCACCCAGAAGCTGGCTTGCCAGCAGCTGAGCTGGCAGAACTGGGAAAGCTGCTGGAAGAAGGGAGACTCCAAAGCTAGGACACTCCAGTGGCTACGCTTGCCAGCTCACCGAACCAGCAACACTCTCAGGGCTTGGCTTGCCAGCCCATTAGAGCCCACATTTTGGGGGGCTAGATTTACCAGCCCCTTGAGCTGACCCTCTCTGGGGCTCGGCTGGCTGACCTACTGAGATGACACTCTGGAAGCCCAGGCTGACCTGAAAAATCCCTATCAGTAGTATGGCTAATCTGAAGCTCCACTCTCAATCGCCAATTTTGTTAATTGAAGGGACTCTTTTGTTAACAAACTATCAGCGGAGCCTTACGCTCAGAAGCTCTCTCCTCCAATATGTCAGTCACTGTCCACATGTGACTACTGGTCACTTCAAATGTGGTTGGTCTGAATTAAAATGCCCTGCAAATGTAAAATGCACACCAGATTTCAAATAGAAAAGCAACAACAAAATAACTTATCATTTAATTTATTTTTTATAGATTTAGTGGGTACAAGCACAGATTTCTTACAGGAATATACTACACAGTGGTGGAGCCTGGGCTTTTAGTGTGCCCATCATCTAAACAGTGTACATTGTATCCAATAGGTAGTAGTTCATTCCTCAATCCCTTCTCGCCTTCCATCTTTTGGGGTCTTCTTTGTCTATAATTTTCCTCTGTTTGCCCATGTGAACTCATTGTTTAGCTCCCACTTACAAGTGAGAACATGTGGTTTTTTATTTTCTGTTTTGAGTTATTTCACTTAGGATAATAGCTTCCAGATCCAGCCACATTATTGCAAAAGACACAATTTTATTCTTTTATGGCTGCATAATATTCCATGGTATATACTCGTATACCGGATTTTCTTTATTCAATCGTCTGTTGGTGGACACCTAGGCTGATTCCATGACTTTGCTATTGTGAATAGTGCTGTGATAAACATACGGCAGGAGCTGTCTTTCTGATGTAATTATTTCTTTTCCTTTGAGTAGCTATCCAGTAGTGAGTTTGCTGGATAGTTCTATTTTTAGTCCTTTGAGAAATCTCCATATTGTTTTCCATAAAGGTTGTACCAATTTACATTCTTACCAACAGTGTATAAACATTCTCTTTTCTCTGCTTCCCCACCAACATCGATTTCTTTTTTTGGCTTTTCAGCTATTCTGACTTGTGTAAGATGGTATCTCACTGTGGTTTCAATTTGCATTTCTCTGATGATTAGTGATGTTGAGCATTTTTTTTCATATGTTTGTTGGCTGCTTGTATGTCTTCCTTTAAAAATGTCTGTTCATGGTCTTTGCCTACGTTTTTTTAATTTTATTTGTTTATTTATTTATTTATTTTTTTTGAGTTGGAGTCTCACTCTGTCGCCCAGACTGGAGGGCAGTGGCGGCTCCCAGCCACCGCAGCCTCGACCTGCTGGGCTCCAGCGATACTTCCGCCTCAGCCTTCCAAGTAGCTGGAACTACAGGCGCGCGCTACCACACCCGGCTGATTTTTTGATTTATTACAGAGATGAGGTCTCGCTTGTCCAGGCGGGTCTCGCACCCGCGGGCTCAGGCAATCCACTCACCTCAGCCTCCCAAAGGCGCGGGATTACAGGCTGAGCCACAGAGCCCGGCTCTGCCTACGTTTTTAATTGGGTTATTATTATTATTATTATTTTCTTGTTGGGTTGTTTGAGTCTCTTGTAGATTCTGAATATTAGCCCTTTGTCAGGTGCATAGTTTGCAAGTATTTTCTCTGTGTACTCTGTTGATTATTTATTTTGCTGTACAGAAGCTTTTTAGTTTAATTAAGCCTCATTTGTCTATTTTTGTTTCTGTTGCATTTGCTTTTGAGGACTTACTCATAAATTCTTTGTCCAGAAGAGATTTTCCTAGGATTTCTTCTAGGATTTTTCACATTAATATTTTTTATATTGATTACATGTTGAAATATTAATATTTTGGTTCGATTGAGTTAAATAAAATACATTATTAAAATTAATTTCACCTGCTTCTTTTTATATTTCTTAATATGGCTACTAAAATTTTTTGAATTACACTTGTGACTTGCATTGATGGCTCCCATTATTTTTCTTTCAGAAGTCACTGATTTAGAAAATAAGTTTATACCCCTCAGTCCAGTATGAGACCACGTTCACCATTTTCCATTGCTCTTTTTTATATACCATATGTTAACAAAATTGAAAAAAATTATTGCTTCTAGTCATTCTTTTCCTAGTGCTTCTCTCTCTGTGGGTCTTTTTTTTTTAAACTCATAGACTTTACCATAGGGAATTCAACACTGTTGATTACTTGCTATCTTAACTTATAGATACCTCTTTTTTCCATATAGTACAAATCAAATTTTTATTTGTAGGCCTCTAAGCTCCTAGTATTGTCTTTTCCTATAGGTGAGGTAGCCAGATAGACTACAGGATGCCGAGTTAAATCTACGCTTCAGATAGCCAACAAATGATTTTAAAATATTGCAGTATTTAGAACACACTTATACTAAAAAAATTAATCATTTATCTGAAATTTAAATTTCACTCTGTGTCCCGTGTTTTTATTTGCTAAATCTAGCAACCTTACAAAGTAGGCATTCCACAATTGTTTATTAAATGATTGCAGTGGAAAACATATACATAAAATATTTAAATGATGATACAATGAAGGAAAAAGACCCACAGAGAGAGAAGCACTAGGAAAAGAATGAACTGGAAGCAATAATTTTTTTCAATTTTGCTAACATATGGTATATGATTGACCTAGATACCTGATTATCCTATCGTCTTTTAGATTCACAATTTCTTTTTCTTTTCTTTTGTTTTTGAGTCATAGCCTCACTCCCTCACCCAGGCTGGAGCACATGGCGCAGTCACGGCCACCCCAGCGTCAACCTGCTGGGCTCAAGCGATCCTTCTGCTTCAGCCTTCCTAGTAGCTGGAACTACAGGTGCGCGCTACCACGCCCGGCTAACTTTTGATTTTATTGTAGAGACGAGGTCTCGCCAAGTTGCCCAGGTTGGTCTCGAACCCGCGGGCTCAGGCAATCCACTCGTCTTGGCCTCCCAAAGTGCTGGGATTACAGGCTGTGCCACCGCACCCAGCTAGAGTCACAATTTCTTAACTAAGCCAATAATTGAAATACAGCCATAAAGCTGAGCGAATCAAAAAGAGATTGTAAATTGTACTGCACTTTAAAAAAATAAAGTAGCGTTCCTATTTTGAGACAAAGAGAGAAGAAAGACATTTCTAATCACAGCTAGTGGGAAATGGCATCAACAAGGGAGAAACATGTCTGCATCTTTTTCTCATGACTTATCAGCTAAGGAGCAAACCACGTTTTGGTTTTATATGCAATATCTTATTTATTTATTTGTTAGAGTCCCAATTCATCGCCCAGGCTGGAGTGCACAGCTCACAGCCACCACAGCCTCAACCTGCTGGGTTCAGGAGATCCTTCCATCTAAGCCTCCCGAATAGCTAAGACTACCAGAGGTGCATTACCACACCTCGCTAATTTTTTTGATTTATTGTAGAGACAAGGGTGTGCCAAATTGCCTGGGCTGGTCTCAAAACCCTGGACTCAGGCAATCTTCTCGCCTTCACCTCCCAAAATGCTGAGATTATAGGCATGGACCACTACACCTAGCTTTACTTTTATATTGCAAAGACTTTGTGATAACTGCTGGGCTAATAGGAGATTAAAAGCAAGAGGGATTAGTAGTTTTCATACAGACGTTCCTTCACTGAGATCCAGATATGCATACCCTTTTGTTTCAAGCTACCTGATTAAGCTTTCAAACTCTATCATTTGTTTATCTAGCAATATTGCTTTCCTGTCTCTATCCTGTTAAAATCACACAATTACTCTATGAGCACTGTACCTAGGAAGAAAGACTGCAGCTGTTTTATTTTTTTAGAAATAGCAAAGTAACATCCTCAAGCTCTGTGGTTAGATCTAGTGTGATTGTAAAGTAGACTGATGCCCTGATATAAACTTGGCACCAGGCTAAATGAATACGATGTGAGGAAGGCATGGTCTTACTGCTGCATTTATTGTCCTTAGATGTTTTTCAGCAGTAATAGGACTCTTTTCCAAATTTAATTGAAATATTGCATTTTCAAATGAGTACATTTAGATTTCAGGGCCTATTTTCTTGTGCTTTTGCTTGTGTTAGCATCTTCTTAAACTTCAAAGGAACTCTGCATGTACACTGAATACTCAGTGAGTTCTCCCTAAAATTAGATATGCTGGCCTCATCCAATCAGTCTCATTTTACAACTTCTGCAATTAAATAATAAATTAAGATAACGCTTGTATCCTGTAAGTTAATGTTCATTCTTTAGAATCACTTAGAGTTAAAATGTACATGCTACTCGAAGTGTACAGATTCAAGGCAATCCCTATCAAAATTCCAATGACATTTTTCACAGAAATGGAAAAAACAGTGCTAAAATTTACATGGAACGACAAAAGACTCAGATTAGCAAAGCAATCTTGAGCAAGGAGAACAAAGTTAGAGGCACTGGATTTCAAAATGAACTACTAAGTTATATTAATCAAAACAGTATGGCACTGGCACAAAAATAAATTTATGAACCAATGGAACAGAGTGAAGATCCAGAAATAAATCCACACTTTTAAGGTTAATTGATCTTCAGCAAATGTTACAAGAACACACAATGGGGAAAGGACAGTCTCTTCGATTTAAATGGTGTTGGAAAAGTTGAATATCCACGTGTAGAGTGAAACTGGATCCTTTTCTCACACAATATACAAAAATCAACTCAAAATGAATCAAACACCTAAATGTAAGACCTGAAACTGTACAACTATTAGAAGAAAATATAGAAGAAAATCTTTTTGACATTTGTATTGGAAATAATTTCTTAACTATAACACCAAAAACTGAGGAAACAAAAGCAAAAATGAACAAGTAGGCATACATCACACTAAGGAGCTTCTGCACAGTGAAGGATGCAATCAATGGAATGAAAAGGCAACTTATGGAATGGGAAAAAAAAAGGCCTGTAAACCTGAATCCTGTAAGTTAATATTCATTCCTTAGACTCACTTAGAATTAAAAATGTATGTTAAAATGTATGTATTACTCAAAGCGTACAGATTCAAGGCAATTCCTATCAAAATTCCAATTCCAACCTCTTATATGATAAGAGGTTAATACCCAATTATATATAAGAAACCCAAACATCTCAATAACAAGAAAACAATCCTATTTTAAAATGGGCAAAAAGCCTGAATAGACATTTCTTAAAAGTGGGCATACAAATTGTCAAAAGGTATATGAAAAAATGCTCAACATTACTAATTATCAGAGAAATACAAATCAAAACCATGAGCTACCACCTCATACCTGTCAGAATGGCTATTATCAAAAAGACAAAAGATGGTGAGGATGGGGAGGGAAAAACACAAACTCTTTTTTTTTTTTTTTGAGTTGGCGTCTCACTCCATCACCCAGACTGGAGTGCAGTGGCCGCTCCTGGCCACTGCAGCCTCGACCTGCTGGGCTCCGGTGATCCTTCCGCCTCAGCCTTCCGAGTAGCCAGAACTACAGGCGTGTGCTACCACACCCGGCTAGTTTTTTTGATTTATTGTAGAGATGAGGTTTCGCCTGCCCAGGCGGGTCTCGAACCCGCGGACTCAGGCAATCCACTCACCTCAGCCTCCCAAGGCGCGGGATTACAGGCTGAGCCACCGAGCCCGGCTAACACAAACTCTTGTATGCAGTTGGTAGGAATGTAAAATGGTGTAGTCACTGTGGAGAACAGTATGAAGGGTCCTCAAAATTTAAAAATAAAACTATCATATGGTTCAGCAATCCCGATTCTAGTCATATATCCAAAGGAAATATAATCAGTATCTCAAATAGATATCTGCGCCCCCCCCCCATGTTGGTTGCAGCACTACTCATAATAGCCAAGAGAGAATCAACAGATTCTATGTCAACAGGTGAATGAATAAAGAAAATGTGGTATGCATACACAATGGAATACTATTCAGGTTTTAAAAGAATAAAATCCTGTCATTTGTAACAACATGGACTACGTTATATTAAATGAAATAAACCAAGCACAGAAAGATGGATACTGCATGATCTCACTTACAAGAGGAATTTCTTTTCTTTTCTTTTCTTTTTTTTTTGAGTTGGAGTCTCACTCCTTTGCCCAGGCTGGAGTGCAGTGGCACGCACGCTCATGGCCACCTCAGCATCGACTCTCTAGGCTCCAGCAATCCTTCCACCTCAACCTTCCGAGTAGCCAGAACTCAGAACTACAGATGTGTATTACCACACCCGGCTATTTTTAATTAATTGTAGAGGCGAGGTCTCACCAGGTTGCCCGAGCTGGTCTCAAACCCGCGGACTCAGGCAATCCACTCGCCTCGATCTCCCAAAGTGCTGGGATTACAGGCTGAGCCACTGAACCTGGCCACAAGTGAAATTTCTGAACCCTCAAACTCATAGAAGCAGAGAGTAGAATGGTGGTTGGCAGGGGACAGGGGGTGGGAAAATGAGGAGATGTTGGTCAAAGGGTACAAGATTTCAGATATGTAGGATGAATGATTTCTAGATATCTCATATGGAGAATAGGGACTACAGTTAATACTCAATTGTATATTTGAAAATTTGCTAAGATCTTGACTATATCTTAAATGTTCTCACCACACACACAAAGGTAACATAAACTGTATGAGGTGATGGATGTGTTAATTAGCTTAATTGTGGAAATTATCTCACATTTTCTATGTATATTGAAATATTACATTGTATACGGTAAATATATGCAATTTTTGTCAGTTATACCTCAATAATGCTGGAAAATGAATAAAATACGCTCAGGTTGCCTTTAAAATATACACATACACAGAATTTGATTTCTGGTTTTGTGGGTTTTTCCTTGTCAGTTGCCATAGAGAGGAAAGGAATTAAAAAGGGTTGTGACTTTTGAGTTCTCTTTTCATTTTAGCAACTCTATAACTCAAGTTGAAACTGATGATCCCAGACACCCGTACCTTCTGGTCATCATCATCTTTCATATTTTAATGAATAAGGACTGCACCAAGTTTTAAAGATTAGATTTAAATAACCACCTAGTGAATACCAATTCATGGATCACTGGCTCCAGAGGTCTAAGTAGCAAAATTAATTGCTCGTCGACTTGGGCTAGCTATATCTCATTATATTACTGATACAAACTTTTATGTGTGGTTCTTTGCAGAACACCACAGATTATCTCCCTGCTTTGTTACCAAAAGTGAATATTATCGTTCTTTTACTTTTGAAATATGTTATCAGTTGCTTTGCAAAAGTAGAATCAGATCAGTGGAAGGCATAGCCTATTTCTACCAGGTAGCTTACAACATTTAAAAGGAATATCAACACCACCAGAATCCTTCTGGTTTTCTTAGTTGTTAGTTATAGCCACAGAAAGTTAAAATTCCAAAGTACATCTTTATATCCTGGTACAGAAATGGTGAGAATCCAAGTGCAGCTTAAGTGGCTTGAGTTTTTCTCTTTCCATCTGTACCATTGGAACTATCATAAATAGATGATAATAAATAAGATTATTTAATAATGATTATTTCATAAAGATAATAAAATAAGATCCTTCCTAATTATATTAGCCTGACACCAAAAGCATTATCTTTTGTGTGTGTGTGCAATCACTTTTTATTTTATTATTTTAAAAAAATTTTTATTTTAAAGATGTTGGGTACAATTCAGGGTTAGGTATACAAATGTTCATTATGCAGGTATCCTTGTTGAAGTGTGTCCCTCCCCTCCACTGGCAGTTTCCCACTACCGCCAATCCCTTTCTTATAGTATTATGATAATTGTTCAAGGTTCGCTTATGAGTGAGATCATGTGGTACTCAGTTCTTTATTTCTGTGATAGATCACTCAATATTATAGACTCTAAATCCATCCAAGTTGCTGCAAAGATCATAATTTTATCCTTTTTATGGCTGCATAATATTCTATCGTGTATATGTACCACATTTTTTTATTCAGTCCTCTTTTGATAGGCAGCACAATTGGTTCCACAAAAACATTATCTTTAATGACTTTCTCTGTAGTTACTTTTCTTGTTCAGTTTTTCCCAGCATTGCAAAAAATGGGTTTCAGCTACCTTGCAGTGAATAGGTACATCTTAATGAAATGATAGAAACACACTGGCACCCTTTGACTGACCTTTTGCGACAGAGTGTGAAGCCTTCAGGGTGCAGAGAATCTACCAAAGCAACATAAGCAGGCTTTTGTTTCCAATTTTAAGATCTTAAAAGAGCATGAACAATCCTAACTTTCCAGTTTTGATGCCACATGATCTAATAATTTCAAACATTACAATATACTCACAGGTAAGAGGTGATGGTGATAGAGCAACTGTAAGGTAAACAGGATATAGAGTAAGACAGTTGAAGTCTTTGTTATTTAATCAAGTTAATTATTTTTTGGTAGAAATGGGGTCTCACTATGCTGCCCAGGCTGGTCTTGAACTCCCGGCTTTAAGTGATCCTCTCACTTCAGCCTTCCTAGTAACTGGGATTACAAGCAGGAGCCACCACACGCAGCCCAGCTGGAGTCTTAATCTTGGTTCTTCCACTTACTATATGGTCTTGATCAAATTCCTCACACACTCAAACTTCTACTTACTTATCCATAAAATAGAGATCATAATCATAATCATAACCATTTTGTGGAGTTGAGATGAGTATTAAATAAGTAATGGTTGTTAAAAATAGTTATTAAAAATAAAATTGGATCAAATTTTGAAATTATAGTTTATTGTGCATACAAAAGTACAGCTCGCAAACCAGAAACCCACTCTCAGCAGTTATAGCACAGTTTATAAAGCATACAGGAGAAAGCATTTTGACCTTTTTCATGATCAGCTATTATACATTAACATTTTTTAAGGCAAACAGAAGTGTTTAAGCTGATTTGCCTACAGCTGATTGGTTTCATTTCACTGATTTATGCTGACAAGAATGTAAAGCTTATGTTTTGTGTTTCATTTATGATTGAAGTTAGTATTTTGGGGAAATCAGGGTGATTTAGTTTTGGCTATATGGTTATGGATGACTGGCCTTGAGGTATATTGACTACTTGGTCTTTGTTTTCTTAAAAACACAGTTGATCCTCACTATTTGAAGATTCTGTATTTACAAATTTGTCTACTCCCTGCAATTCACTTGTAACCCCCAACTCAATACGCGCAGCCATTCCGAGATACAGGTATGAGTAGAGTGGAGAAAAACCACTTTGAGTCACTCAGTGGACACATTCCCCACTGAAGTTAAACAAGGTTACGTTCTACCAATTTGTTTCAGTTCTCATAATGTCCACATGTGTCCTTTGTACAGTTAGTGCCATGTTTCTCACAGTTTTGTGCCTTTTTTGGGAGGGGGCTATGATTTCGCTGGTTAAAATAGCCTCAAGTGTAGTGTGAAGTTTGATGTAGTGTTCCTAAGCTCAAGGAGGTTGTGATGTGCCTTAGGAAGAAAATATGTGTGTTAGGTAGGCTTTGTTCAGCATCCGTGTTCTCAAGTCAGAAGCCACGGTGATGGGACCATGACTGCCAGTCTCTTGCAGGATACAGGAGCCCGTTCCATCTGAAAATGACACAGCCAAGGATGATGTGAAGCCTACATGGTCAAATTCACAGACAGTGCTCCTGCATTGTCATTGAAAGTCTTTGGCTGGATTGAGGGTTTCCTTGGTAGAGGCTCTAACCTAATCCATCTCTCTCAGGCTTATCAGCCCAGTCACAGTGCAGAGTCTGCAGGGGGCTTGGTGATCATTTTCACATCTTCTTAGCCATGGGCTTTAAGAACACAGTCATTAGCATACAGTGACTCCTGGATTACAGGACAAAGGACTTTTAATCACGTTCTAAATCAATTGAATTGGAAGAGTTTCTCAGAGAATCTTTCAGGTGCCAACTTTCATGTCCTTTATTAAGCACTCAAGCACAGCTGCATAAAACCGATTAAAGTTGAACCTATTATACTCCCAGTTCCTGACTTCACTGGCAAGAAAAAATAAGCCAGATAATTTCATCAATTCTGACAAAATCAGTTATATGTCAGGTAGAGAATTTTAGGATATCAGTGACCCCAAGGCAGTTAAAATGTTTAATACCTAATCAAATCCCAGATCACTGAGACCATCGAATACTTTTGTAAAGTCAGTGACTAGAAATAGCTGGATTTTTGCCCCCAAATTTTGGTTTCTGATAGTACCCTGTGTGAGTCTGAAGCCACATTGAAATTCCAAGAGGACAGCATCAATAATGTCATTCACCATTAAATCCTGAAAGAATCAGGCCTGATTTTTGTTTGGCTGCTGCTATTGGAGAAAAGAGGATATAGCCAGTAAAGTTAAATTTCCATCAACATGTTCGTCTTAAATGTTCCTGTGAATTTCCTTTAAACTTAATGTGCCCATGCAAAGTCCAGGCAAGAATGATACAATTATTATAAATCTTTAAAATGGTTATAATTGCCCTTTTCTTAAGCATTCACCATCCGTCAAGCTCTGACTTATGTACAGTCAGTTCTCTTTGTGGTAGCTACAATGTATAAAATCACAGAGAACACCAAATTAGTGAATACTAAACTATCACGCCTACGAGAAATACACAGTTAGGTTCCTGCAAGCCTCTGGTGTTCAGATTTTTGAACTGTTATGAAATTGAACCTGTCTAGCGCAGACCTCACAGAGGAACTCATAAACATTGTCTTAGCTGCATCCAGGAGGTCTGTCAGAATTAGGAAAACGCTCATAGCAATAGGTTGAAAGGCCCGAGAAGAATGGAGGCCAATATACTATTCCAATATACTATTGAATTTTGTAGACTGGTACCTAAGTCTACAAATGATGACTGCTCAGTGTTTCTTTAAGGGATACCACAGACCTTACCAAGCTCTCAGGCCCACAAGATCCATGATTCAACATAGTGCTAGACTCCAAAGCAAGCTAAGTTCAAAGGAGTCTACGAGATTGTTACATAATTAAATCTGGACATGTGAAGCATGTCTCATTCACTCATATTTTCCCACTGAAGGGTACTAGGTAGTGAGAAAGTAACTAACTCAGAAGTCCTAGAGATCTGATTTTATGATTTATTTACTAAATGATCTCGCAGGTTATTAAATCTCTTCTGAGCAGTCGTTATTGTTACCAACAACCTGTTAGGACTGCTGTCCACACTTGATGGGTGTCTGTCTATGGGTGAAATAACAGTGTTGGGTTCTTAACAAACAACAGTGTTGGCACATGTTGGGTTCTTAACAAACATCAGTTCTGCTCCCTTTGTTCCAAGTAGTTGATAAAGCAATGGTGGCTGAATTGTCTTGGTCTTGCATACGTTCTCTACTTCTTATTGGCTAAGTGCTGGATTCTTGGTCCTGAATTGCTTCTGTTTCTGAGGCTTGGCTTGCATTTTACACCTCAGAGGTGACTTAATCACCCTGGCTTTGTTTTACATGTCGTGGCTCTGGTCTGTTTCCCAGATCACATAAGCTTTGACACTTATAATGGCTTGCAGGCCTCTGCCCTGATTCTTGGCTCCCTCTCCAAATATGAAAGGCCAAATTTCTTAGATTTGCTCATTCATTCACTTTCTCCAAGAGGGAACATGTATGAATACCTTTAAACATCCGACTTCAATCCATGATCCATATAATAAAGTGCGATTGACACTTTGTTCATAATATTCCATAAAGCACCATTGAGAGCTTTTTCTTATTCAGATCCTACCTTGTTGTCTAGCTAGTTAATAATTAAAAGTCATAGTTTCTCTAATTTTCCACAGTGACTCACACAACATTAAGTTTCTTGAGAAAACTAAAGTAGCCAGTTTTTAAGGTAAGGCAATTACTCTCTTACTTTTGAACCACTACAGGATAGCTTGTCAAATAAAGATACTAGTCTTTATTTTTATTCAGAATTTTTCAGTAGAAAAGTTGCTTATTATTAAAAATAGTTCCTAGATAAACTCATCTCATTCTCTTTCTTTTATCCTGAGATAGCTCTTGCTTTAAAGATCGTTAAAATCAAGGCCTTTTGGTTTTCTAGTAATTTTGTTGCCTTTTGTACCATCAGTGTTAAAATATGGTTATCTGATTTATAATCAATCTCATCTCTTAAGATAGCTTGAGGATACCGCCATATTTAACCTAAGGAAGCAGAGATCTATTCATTAAGGCTGTGTCAGGAAGTAGTAAAAAAAACTAGGAACAAGACTTCGGTTCTTGGTCTCTAATATTCTATTCACTAAGTCATGCTCTTTTACTATAATTTTTTTTTAAGACTCATGTTTACCCAAGAAACTCTGACGATTTTTCTTAACATGAATTTTTAAAATGTAGAAAATCAGTTTGAGCGTGATTCACCTCCCATGAATCCTTGTGGTGATATGGCTGGAGTGTAGCATACCAGAAGGCCCAGAAAGTGTTTCATTCCCCTCACATGATTTCATTTTAGCTACATGTTCCCCCAGCCTGCCCCTGGGGGAGGTGAACCCATTTCACTAGGACAGCAGTCACTCCATTACTTACTCTAGCACTCAGGACAGAGCTCTGAAGGAGAAGTGTTTCACAAACGCTGTTGGCTGCATGCAGTGTGAGAATCTTTATTTAATCCTCTTTCCTAAAGCTTTTTTTCAATTAAAAATGTGGGTAAGCAGCTATGTCAAATGTATACAGCCATTTAAAAAATTCACAGAAGCAGAGAAAATTCTGTTTGGATCTCTACCTAGAAACAGAAAAGGAACAAAATCAAAAGGAAAAAGAAAAGAAAAAAGGCAAATAATATTAATATTTAGTATCTTTAAAAAACAGAGGGAATATTATCTTCTCTAATAATCCATTAAAAGTTATTCTTTGAGAGTTGACTAAGTTGACTATATGCTATTTAAATTAAAACCTAACAGATGGGTAACCAATGAAATATACCCAGTGTTTATTTTTTTCACATAAGCATTTCCATTATACAATTTTTTAAGAGAACAGACAGAAAGATATATAGTGGGAAGGGCATTGGACTTCCAGACATAAGTTGTTACTCTTAGTTTAACTACTCTGTATTAGCAGTAAGAGCACGTTATCTGTTGTCTCTATACTACTGTTTTCTGTATCTTTCACAGGGGCTATGGTTATTATTGCCTTTTCCACAGGCCCGGAGGATTAAATATGATTGTATTTGTGCAAAGTTAAATTGCTTTTAAAAATAAGGTCATGGACTGGGCTCAGTGGCTTAGCCTGTAATCCCAGCACTTTGGGAGGTCAAGGTGAGTAGATTGCCTGAGCTTGTGGGTTCGAGAACAGTCCAGGCAACTTGGCGAGACTTCCTCTATAAAATTAAAAAAAATACCTGGATATGGTAGCATGCACCTGCAGTTCTGGCTACTTGGAAGGCTGAGGTGGAAGGATTGGCGGAGCCCAGCAGGTCGACGCTGGGGTGGCCGTAAGTGTGCCACTGCACTCTAGCCTGGGGGACAGAGTGAGACTCTGACTCAAGGAAGAAAAAAAAAATGGTCAAAACAATGCAAGATACTATTATTTGCATGTAGGCTCTTTATATCCCAACAAGACCTCCTAACTCATCTCTTGGCTTCCTGTCATACCTTGTCCTATTCAACAAAAACTGACCATGTTATAACGTTTGGTCATCAAAAACTCTCCTTTACTCATGACATTTCCTGCTCAAATGCAAAAGCAAAGCCAAAACACACTCCTTTATTTATTCTAATTGTACAATTGCTTACTCGATAAAGAAAAAGATCTATTATGTGGTTATCTCATTTCAGTTTTGTTTTTGACATAATCTCTCACCTCACCTGAGCCAAATTGTCCTCTGTCCTGCCTCTGATAATGCCCTAGAATTCCAGCCCCTGTGCCCCTGTGCCATGAAACCTCCTCCAGGACTGAGTTCCAACACAACATTTTCAAGTGACTTAGCATTGCATCCAAGCACTCTACTTGAGTTGCAGTTTTTCTTCTGCTACCAAATAAGTGCTGTGATCTTGGGCAAGTCAATTAAATACTCTAGACTTCAACTTTATCAACTTAAGATGAGATAATTATACTCCCAAGGTCTGGAAAGAGGATTCTCAATTCCATTTCAACTCAGGACACATAAAACAAACAAATGCCTCTATGTGTTGTTGGGAGACGTTCTAAGAGTACTCAGTTTTTTCATCACAATTAGTGCTTACTCTAATATGAAGTATTTAACTGACATTTGAATTCATTTGCATGTAAATTTAACTTTCATAATTGTTGACCTGGGGAATATAAATTCATATTCTTGCAGATAATGGACCATATGAATTTCAATTTATTTCTATCATAAATTATGGCTATGGAACACTTTTCATACGTATTTTCTCTTTTCTCAAATAGAATATGTACATACATACATATATACATACCTTTACAGATATATACATATGCAAATGCACATACATATACATACACATATATATGTATATTAAAGGTACTTTACTATGCAAGGAATTGAAACACTGGGGCAAGGGAGAAGCCTATAGAGAAAGAATTTGGATTCAGCAAGTTTTCTAATTATGACTCAGTTTTTGGCCTTGGACACAACTCTCTAAAGAAAGAAGCAGCCATAATGGATCATGGTTTCTCTGGATTTATGTGCAGCTAATAAAAATGTCCACAGAACATTTCATAAAGTACTGCGAGTATTTTCACTAATAATGATGACTAAACATTGACATAAAATATCTCTGTTAAGAAGCATACTTTATAACCTTTAGCTTCTTGGGGGATGGAAAAATGATAGCCATTGCATAGTAATATGAGATTTGAGTCATTGGTATGGAATGGGAAAGTCATTTTCGCTTGCATACAATGCTTTAGGTCATTCTCCATTCTTCTTCCCCTTGTTGAATTCTCATTTTAGGTAACTGACAAGCTTTATATGGCCCCATGCTCTGTTTATGTTTAAGTCAGCAGGCAGAGATTAGTAGAAAGACATTCACATCTGGGTCCTGTGTTTTATCAGAAAAGTAAGAGGACAAGACTCAGTTAGCTACTCATTAAAACCTCCCTTCTAATGGGAGATTTCCTGTCTTTCTATTTAAGTTGTCACATAGGTGTTTATTAATACTAGTCCTTTATTAATGACATATAACATCTACATCTGTGTGCTTGAGGTAGGTAGGACTTGAGTCAAAATCACAACTGTTATGTCAAGCAGAAAACTAGATCCTAAACAGATTCATTCATTCTTGCAACACTTACTCTTCGTCTAGAGCAGTGGTTAAAAAAAAAGTACCTGGTCTCATGGAACTTATGTTTTTATGGGAGTGAGGCAGGCAATAAAACAATAAACTAATAAACAATTAATGCACTGCAAGGTAGAGATAAGTGCTATTAAAAAAACCTTGGCCATATACAATGGCTCATGCCTGTAATCCCAGCACTTTAAGAGGCCAAGGTGAGACGACTGCTTGAACTCAGGAGTTTGAGACCAGCCTAGGTAACATAGTGAGTCATCATCTCTACAAAACATTAAAAAAATAGCTGAGTGTGGTGGCGTGTGTCCTCGGGAGGCTGGGAAAGAAGGATTGCCTGAGCCCAGGAGGCTGAGGCTGTGGTGAGCCATGATGGTGCCACTGCACTCTGGCCTGGGTGGCAGAATAAGACCCTGACTCAAAAAAACCCACAATCCTTGCCCAGGGTAAAGGCATAAAGTGGCAGAAAGGTTGTTTTAGATGGAGTGGAAGCCCCTCTGCACATGTAACATTCCAGCAGAGACTTAAGTGAAAAATTAGTGACAGATCTTGAGTCAATCCATGAGTCAGATATATCAAGGCCAATCTCTAAGCATTCTACACTGTGCTGAGTTCTAGAAGAGACACATGATCCAACCTTTAGAAGACCTATAATCTGGTTGGAGAGACTGGACCAGCCTGCATGGAAACTGCTATAAAATAATTGATGATAAATGCTGTTCATGACTCTGTTTACAGGATGGGTCTATAGATGAAAGGTTGCAGAGGATGCATCTTCTACTTCTAAAGACAAGAAGAACCCTGGAAAATGTGGGACACTAGAAAATAATTCATGAGCAACACAGGCAGAGAGTGAGAAGCATGACAAAGGTATGAGGGGACAAAAAAGGGAGGATAGTCAACTGAGGGCCACCTGCACACTAGGGAGGTGATGAGGTTCTTTCTTTTTTTTCTTTTTATATTTTTTTATTTTAAAATTGTGGGGTACAGTTAAGGGTTAGGTATACAGATATTCATTGTGCAGGTAGCCTCGCTGATGTGGTATGCCCCCCTTTCCCCAGACAGATATTGACTACTGTTAATCCCACTTCCCTTCACCTCCCT
>CAUYQG010118939.1:0-41610 GCA_963574415.1 Tarsius wallacei | reverse complement strand
AAGACTGCTGTGTCACATATAACATTTTCCATTCTTTTTTGCCTCTCTGTTCTGGTACTGCTCAATAGCAGCAACCTGTTGATTCTGGACTGCTAAGTACTCCTGGCTGGCATACTAGGCTGCAGGGTGGATGGGGGGTAGGAGGGTGGGGGATGGAGGGGGAGAGTTACTCTGTCTTAAGAAATGCAGAGGCTGCTTATATGGCTTCTGTACCTGTGATTAGAAGATAAATGAGGGGATTTTTATAAACCTCCTCTAAGTCTGTAAAATTTTTTTCTAGTTTTTAAAATTAAAGCGTTGGTGGAACCTCAGGAGGAAAATGTAATCTGTTTTTAACTTCACGAGGATTCTTATAAGGGACATTTTTTGTGTGTGTTTGTCTGGATTTTGGTACTTTTCCACGTGCGAAATTGCACCCAAAGCAAAACAAAACAAAACCGGAAGACATTGTTCAAGGAATTCAGTGCTTCACAATGCATGGAGAAGGCAATTTTTCCAAGATTGCTGCAAGGACATCACCTCCATTAGCTTTTCTGGTTAAGTGTAAGGGTACCAAAAGGATTCTTTTCCTGCGGCAGCTTTCTCTCACCCAGTATTCTGTAACTCCAATTACTGCAGGTTTTTATATTGTCATTTAGATTATACTCTCAAGAACTGAGCATCTTTATATCTGCACTTGTATCCCTTATCTCTTTTAAAAGACATGTTTGCACTGAGTGATCTATCACAGAAACAAAGAATTGAGTATCACATGTTCTCACTCATAAGTGGACCTTGAACAATTAAGCAAAAGATAAGAAAAAAATTGGAAGTAGTGGGAAATTTCTGGGGGGGGCGGGACTGGGATTGGCAGTGTGGGAATCTGCTGGGGGAGGGGGGAAACATCTCATCAACAAGTCTACCTGCATGATGAACATTTGTATACCTTACCATGAATTGTACCTCACATCTTTAAATTTAAAATTTTAAAATAAATAAAAGGCATATTTGCTGTCCAAAATGGTATGCTCTAAAACCAAGAGCAGAATATGGAGAGAATTAGAAACACCAACCTTATCATTGATTGATCAAGTGTTCCTGAGTTCCGTGGGGGCAAATTGTATTACATATGATATGAATTGTTTTAAATGTACATGGGGAGACAATGAGGAGGCAGAGTATGGCAGAGGGAGGGAGGCTCAAACAAAAAGAGAATCTGAGAGGACAGCAATGGAGAACAGACAACAGCTGTATATTCAAGAACAATGATTTCTAACCCTGTTTCTAGAAGGACTCAGTGGAGACTGATAGGTGACTAGAGTAAAGGAAAATTGTCCTTTGCACAGTCTCTTGGACTTCCGTGTATGTGTTTGTCTAAGGGTAAGATTTTCTTTCAGAAACCGGCTGCACTTTCCAAATGTTCCAGTGAATAAGGGCATACTTAAAGAGTTATACAGAGTAGAAACAGGTATGTGAGGAAGTAGAATAATCGTGACCATCTGAGATCTATAATCAGTATGAAATTATGAACAAATATGCCTTATTGGTGGCAGACATAGTAAGTCACCTTAACACAGTACTAGTCAAGGTTTGTTGTAAATAAGAATCACCCAGAAGGCTTGTTAAACACAGATTCCTAGGTCCCACCCCTGAATTTTTTCATTCGGATGTTAGAAATTGGGTATGAGAATTTGCATTTCCTATACGTTCTCAGGTGAAACTAACTGATGCTGCAGGTTCCTGGACCACACTCTGAATAGCACTTCCTTAAAACATTGTATTTGCTCAAAGAAATGGAAGTAGGCGTTGAGGTAGTGTGGTGGTGGGTCAATAGTAGGGATTAGTTAAGTAGTTGCTAGGTAGATAACTCTGGCTCACGCCATGGTACAAAGATGTGACAGAGGGACCTGAATTAAGCACAGTCTATGTCAGATGCTAAAGATTGTCCAAAACCAATTGTCCTGCATAGTGACTAAGATTAGAGAATAATAATTGAGCACTGGATTACAAATCTAAATAGAACACATACTTGAGCTCTTCTGCAGCCTGGGTGGGAACCTTTCCACGGTGTCTACAGAATTCCATGGGCAAGTTGACTAAAAGACCATTTTTGGACTAGTGCGCCACATGGAAGCCAGAAGGAAAAGCAATGGTGGCCTTCACACCATGCCTTCACACCATGTCTTGCTCTGTCTTTGAAAGACTAACTATTTGCATAGAATGAGTCCCCAAATTTTTGATATTTTGGGAGTGGGCAGGGAGAGGAAAAAACTTAAAAGAGAGACTCTTTTTTTCTTGATAAAAGATTAGGGATAGGGGGAGAGTTAAGCTATTAGTTGGAATTTAATGTGACTTCACTTGTGACCTGAGTTTGTAGGGTATAACATGCTTGTATTAATGGGGATCAATCTGTCAGTCAGATAGAAGATTGGCCAGCATGGAAGAGGAGAAAAGAATTGGCATGGCAATTCATCTTCAGCAGTCTCTACAGAAGAAAGTGTACACTAATCTACAAATAACAGTACTTTTTTCTGGAAACTCTGTTTCCCATTACAGGATGAATTCATCAGGTAGTTTCAGTTTGATGATACTTGCTACTACGATCTCTGAGCTAAATCTTCTGACTCAGATTCCATACTTATTAATAGATCTGTCAATTGACACGAAAGACCTGCTGGGACTTTTATTAAGATTAAATTAAATCGATAGATCAATTTGGTGAGAATCAACTTTTTTTCTTTATCTTATTGTAAAGATGTGGGGTACAAGTTAGAATTAGATACATAAATAATGTATGTGCAGGTAAAGCTTGGGCCTCTAAGTGGTCCTCACTTTCCCTGGTTTAGGATCAAGTATCCTTTGTGTTGTTATGTGTCCCTCACTTCCTCCTTTCCCTGGCAGTGTCCCATGACTGCCAATCCCTCCCTTGTGCCATTGTGATAATGTTCAGGTCCCACTTATGACTGAGAACATATGGTACTTGGTTCTTTGTTTCTGTGATAGATCACTAAGAATGATTGTCTCCAATTCCATCCAATTTGCTGAGAAGTCCATGAGTTTGTCTTTCTTTATGCATAATATTCCATCGTGTGTGTGTACAACATTTTCTTTATCCAATCTTCTTTCAATGGGTAATAGACTTGGTTCCATGTTGGTATTGTGAATAGTGCGATAATAAATGTGTATGCAGGTGTCTTTTTTGTAGAACAGTTTATGTTCCTCTGGTTATATTATCAGGAGGGAGATATTTCCAGGAGGGTGATAGCTGGATCGTGTGGAAAGTCAATTTCTAGTTATTTTAGATATCACCACACCATAGAAGTTGGACTAGTTTGCACTTCCACCAACAATGTAGAAGCGTCCCCTTCCCTCTGCAACCGTGAAAACATCTATTGTTTTTGATGCATTAATGATAGCTATTCTTACTGGGTAAAGTAGTATCTCAGTGTGGTTTTGATTTGCATTTCTCTGATGATTAGTGAGGCTGTGCATTTTTTCATATATTTATTAGCTGCTTGCATGTCTTCTTTTATGTCCTCTGCCCATTTTTTAATAGGGCTGTTTGTTTTTTCCTTTCAGCTCATTTGAATATCCTGGATGCTAGGCCTTTGTCAGATACACAATTAGCAAATATGTTCTCCCAGAGAATCCACATCATTTTTTTCTTTTTTGAGTTGGAGTCTCACTCCATCACCCAGGCTGGAGTGCAGTGGAACACTCACAGCCATCCCAGCGTCAATCTGCTGGGCTCTGGCGATCCTTCCCCCTCAGTCTTCCAAAACTACAGGCATACGTGCACTACCATGCCCAGCTAATTATTTTTTTGATTTATTGTGGAGACGAGGTCTCACCATGTTGCCCAAGCTGGTCTTGAACCCGCGGGCTCAAGCAATTCTCTCACCTCGGCCTCCCGAAGTGCTGGGATTACAGGCTTGAGTCACCACGTCCCGCTGAGAATCCACATCTTAACAACATTAAATCCGTCACTCCACTAACATAGCATATTTCTCTATTTATTTAGTTCTTTAAAAATTTCCCTCAATAATGCTTAATAGTTTTCATAATACAAAGTTATTTTAATCTTTTGTTACCTTTCTTCCTAGGTGTTTGATGTATTTTGATGATCTTATAAACGGTATTCTTTTAAAATTTCATTTCCAAGTGATTTTTACTGATGCATGGAATATAATTTATTTAGGTTATGTAACAAAGAGGCTGATTCCATGTTGTGATTTGCCTCTCATTTTCCCTTTTTCTTCGTATTTAGAAAATTTCCTCTTTTGGCACATGTGGGAAAGTCAAAACTGGCAAATACCTAGACTTTACTTGGGTATATCCCCCAGTCCTACCGCCTAGCTACTATCACAGACTCAATCCACACTCTCTGCCTCATTCAAGCTTGCCCAGACCCACTTGTGTTCCTGTCCCCTGTCCACCCTCCCCAGGATCCCTTCTGTGAATAATAACTTTTCTTCTGAATCATTTAGTTATGAGAAGTGCCATCAGCCTCAACATTCTATTTCTTAATTGGGAGGGTTTACATTCTGCCTTTCTGGGATAAACCAAACCAAGGTATGCTGTCTTTTGATCTGTCAACATTCCTAAATTCATTTATTATCTCTATCTGTAAGTAAATTAATTTGAACTTTCTGTATATGCAATTATATTGTTTGTGAACAATGACAGTTTTGCTTGTTATTTTTCAATCTTTTTACTTCAAAAAATTTGTGTTGCTTTATTGTACTTGTGAGGTTTTTAAATTTTGAATAGAACTGGTGGTTCTGGACATCTTTTCTTCTTGCCATTGTCTGGAGGGAAATGGTTAATATTTTATCCTGTTATGTAACTGTTAACAAATTTTATTTTGTAGGTGCACTTTATCAGATTAAGGAAATTCCTGGCTATTTCTAGTATGCTAAGTATTTTTCTTTTAGATAATATTGTCAAAGTTTTCTTCTGTATTTATTGAAGCAATCACGACTTATCTACTTTGTTTACTTATTATAAGAACTACATTAGTTGATTTTAAAATCAATCTTATCTAATTTTATATATTATCAATGTAATATAAAACAAGGTTCTATTAGTTAAGGTTTTATTTATTGTCATTAGACACTGTAGTAGATTGGTTGAATAATGTCCCCCCCCCAAATCTATGTTTACCTGCAATTTGTGAATGTGGTCTTATATGAAAATAAACTCCTTGCAGATACAATCGAGTTAAGATGCTGTCATGCTGGATTAGGATGAATCCCTAAATCCAATGACCAGTGTCTTTATAAGGAGGGGAAGATTTGGCGACATAGAGAGACAGACGGAGGGACATAGGAATGAAGGTCATCTAACAAAGGGAACAGAGACTGGAGTGTGGCAGCTACAAGCCAAGGAATGCCAGAAGCTGGGAAAGAGGCCTAGAACAGATTCTCAGAGCCTCCAGAAGGAACTGACCCTGCAGATACCTTGATTTTGAGCTTCTGTCCTTTAGAACAGGGAAAGAATAAATTTCTGCTCTTTAAAAAAAAGGGGGGGGGGGTTTATTTATTGTAATCACATCTATGTTAATAAGGAACATTATTTTCTTTTCTTATAAGTCTTTTTCAGATTTGGTATCAGGGTTTTGATGGCTTCATAAAATGAGTGACAAGCTGGTAAGTTGCCTATTTTTCTATTCTTGAAGAATTTATATAATACTGGTATTGTTTCTTCTCTAAATAATAGAAAGAATCTAGTGAACTCATCTGCACCTGGAATCTTTATAAGAAGATTATTTTAGGATAAATTTGACTTATTTAATAAGTATAGGACTATAGAGATGCTCCATTTCTTGTGTGTTGTATCTAAGTTATTAAATGTATTGATATAAAGTTGTTTATAATATCCTCTTATTCGTCTGAAATATTTGAGATCCGTAGGGATGATCCATTTTTATACTTTATATTATTTATTTATGTTTACTCTCGCTGTTTATCAACCTTCTTAGTGTTTTTAAAAAACCAAAGCCAAAGTTTTATCGATTTTCCTATTTTATTGATTTCACCACTTACTTTTATTACTTTTACCCTTCTACTTTCCTTAAATTATTTTGCTTCCCTTTTTCCAGATTCTTGAGTTAGATCATTAATTCTAAATCTTTCTTTTTTATGCCAGGCACAGTGGCTCACGTCTGTAATCCCAGCACTTTGGAGGCGGAGGTGACAACTGCCTGAGCCTAGGGGTTCAAGACCAGTCTAGGTAATTTGGTAAGACCTAATCTCTACAATAAATCAAAAAATTAGCCAGTTGTAGTGGTGCGCACTTGAAGTTCCAGTTACTTGGAAGGCTGAGGCAGAAGAATCACCTAAACATAGCAGACCGTGGCTGTAGTAGCCATGAGCATGCCACTGCACTCCAGCCTGGGGGTCAAAGTGTGACTCTGACTAAAAAAAAAAAAAAAAAAAAAAAAAACGCTTTGTATTCTAATATTTATATTTAAAGCAATATATATCATTCTGAGTATTATGTGTGCTAGATGTCACAAATTGTGATATGCTGTGCTTTTATTATCATTCTGTACTATATATTTTCTTTTCTTATTTATTTATTTTTTTTGAGTTGGAGTCTCACTCTGTCGCCCAGGCTGGAATGCAGTGGCACACTCACAGCCACCCCAGCGTTGATCTGCTGGGCTCCAGCAATCCTTCTGCCTCAGCTTTCCAAGTAGCCAGAACTACTGGCATGCGCTATCACACCTAGCTAATTTTTATTTAGTTATGGACGTATTTATTGTAGAGATGAGGTCTTGCCAAGTTGCCTGGGCTGGTCTCAAACCTGCAGGCTCAGGCAATCCACTCACCTCAGCCTCCCAAGGTGCTGAGATTACTGGCTGTGCCACTGGGCCCGGTCTATATATTTTCTAAAATACCTTGTGATTTCTTATTTGACTGGTGGATTATTTACAAACGTGTTGTCTAGTTTAACACTGGAGAATCTTTCATTCCATTTCATAATTTAATTCCCTGGTGGTTATGGGACATACGCTTTATGATTTAATCCTTTGAAATGTATACAGACTTGCTTTATAACCTAGAATAAACTTGAAAACAATGTCTATTTTTTGTATTTACTTCTGTAGTTGTTGAGTGTAATATTCTATGTCTGTTAATTAAGTCAAGTTGGTCAATTGTTTTGTTCAAGTCTTCTATATCCTTACTAATTTTTTGTGTGCTTGTTTTAACAGTTGTTGAGATAGTGTCAAGACCTGTGAAGGGCTTGACATTTTATTCTACATGCAATATAACAAGTCACCTGTCACAGTTACATCAATGCTGTGTTAGTCTGCTAGGACTGCTATAATAGACTACCACAAACTGGGTCGCTTAAGCAATGGAAATTTATTTTCTCACATAATCTGGAGGCAAGAAATCCAACCTCAATGTGCTGACACGGTTAGTTTTTGGTGAGGTCTCCTTTCCTGGCTTATAGATGGATGCCTTCTTGCCATGTCTTCACATGGACTTTTCTCTATGCATATACTTTCCTGGTGTCTCTTTCTATTTTTATGAGGACAGCAGTCCTGTTGGACAAGGGGTGCATTCTTATGACATCATTTGACCTTAATTACCACTTTAAGGGCCTCATATCCAAAAATTTAGTCACATTGAGGGTTAGGACTTTAATATATACATTTGAGGGGAGGGGACACAATTAAGTTCATGACAGATGCTGGCAGAAGATATGAGACATCTCTAGTAGAGGCAAAGGACTTCATTTCTCATGGAACAGCAGGCAGGATGGTTTCTCAATTCCCTCAAGTCCCATAAGGGTAACACAGGTGAGTCTAAATGGATCCTGCACATTTTGTAGATTTGTTTCATAACCAAGTAACACCCTTGGCTTAGGAAATCTCAATATTTTACAATCATCTGCAAACAAAGCTGTCCAACCTTTGCCCTAGAGCGAGATATTATTTCTGTTAAACAATACAGCAAACAAATCTGCCTTCTTTTCCACTTTCAAAAATTCTTGAGTGATAGCCTGGAAAAAAAAAAGCCTGTCAGTATCTCTGCTCATAAGATGTGCAGAGGCATAAGAGACCCACGGACAAAGCTGGCATCATAGATGTGCCATGATTAGAAGGTGCCTATGCCTGGTTTAATTCTCTTTTGTCATTGGTTTGAAATTCTTAATCATTTATAAATAATGGGGTCCTCATTTTCATTTTGCAATGAGCACCATAAATTTGGGTAGCTTGTCTTGCTCATAGAGAATATTCTCACAAATGGATAGTTGTAAAAATCTTCAATTGTAATTATAAATTGTCTTTTATTTTAGTTCTGTCAACTTTGCTTTTAAATTTTTTTTTTTTTTTTTTGAGTTGGAGTCTTACTCTGTCTGTCGCCCAGACTGGAGTGCAGTGGCCGCTGCCGGCCACCGCAGCCTCGACCTGCTGGGCTCCGGCGATCCTTCCGTCTCAGCCTTCCAAGTAGCTGGAACTACAGGCGCGCGCTACCACGCCCAGCTAATTTTTTTGATTTATTGTAGAGATGAGGTCTCGCTTGCCCAGGCGGGTCTCGAACCCGCGGGCTCAGGCAATCTACTCACCTCAGCTTCCCAAAGGCGCGGGATGCTTTTAAATATTTTTACGCTACGCTATTAATGAATATAATTTAATATTATTTTACATTCTGTTGACTTGATTATTTCATCATTATAAAATATCCTCTTTTTTGCCTTATGATATTCTGCCTTTGCCTACTTTGTGTGATAGTAATATAGCCACAAAAACTTTATTTTTCTTAGTGTTTCTATTTTATAACTTTTGCCATCATTTTTTCATCAAACTTTGTGTACCTTTGTATGTAAAATGTTTCTTGTAAACAGCAGATAGTTGTATTTTATTTATATATGCAATGTGACAATCATTAACTTTTAAATGAAATATTTAACTTGTTTTAATTTAATGTAATTGCTGATATGGTTAGGTTTAAATTTATCATATTACTTTCTGTTTTTAGTAGCTATGTTGGAAATTAAAAATATATCCTTCATTAGGCATAGACATTTCTCAAAGGATGACGTACAAGCAGCCAACAAACACATGAAAAAAGTCTCACTCTCACTAATGATCAGAGAAACACAAATCAAAACTAAAATGAGATACCACTTAATTCCGATAAGGATGCCCAACATAAATAAGTCAAAAAACAACAGATGCTGGTGCAGCTGTGGAGAAAAGGTAATGCTTCTACATTGTTGGTGGAAATGCAAGGTAGTTCACCCTCTATGGAAAGCAGTGTGGCGATTTCTAAAATAACTAAAAATTGAGTTTCCATACAATCTAGCAATACTTCTCCTGGGAATATACCCAGAGGAGCATAAATCACCCTGCAAAAAAAACAAAAAAACAAAAAACACCTGCACACACATGTTTATTGCCACACTATTCAGAATAGCAAAAACATGGGACCAACCCTGTTGCCCATGGAAAGTGGACTGGATAAAGAAAATGTGGTATATCTACCACCTTGAATGGAATATTATGCAGCCATCAAGAAGAACACAAACATGGCCTTAACAGCAACTTTGATGCAATTAGAGACCATCATATTACTAAGTGAACTATCACAGAAACAAAGACTGCATGTTCTCAAGCATAAGTGGGCCCTGAACACTAGTCACAGCACAACAGTAGGATTGGCTGTCCCTGGGCACTGCTAGGGGAGGGAGGGAGGGAAGACGGAGAAGGGCATGTGACAACACAAGAGGTTCCTGGTCCACTATCAGGGGGAGTGAGGGCTAGCTAGAAGCCCAAACTTCTCCTGCATGCAGCCCACTTATGTAGCAAATCCTCACTTATATCCCACAAATGTAAAACTAAAAAAAGAAACAATATAACCTTAATCACCGTACAACTTATATCAGTGCTTTTACCACAATCAAACCATTGAAATATTTTTAAATGGTTTAATTTATTTTCCTTCCTGTCTTTTTGCTCTCTTGTCATATTTTTATGTATACACATATTATAAACCTTGCAAGAAGTTATTATTATTATATCTTTTTATAGTGTATAGTATATATAAAATATATTGTGTATATATACTTTTTCCTTTTCCAGAGCATGCCTTCCTTTTTAAGTATCTGGGATAATTTCCTTTAACCTAAAAAATGTTGTTTGGTAGATACTGTTGAGGGAATCTGCTGCAGGAAATACATTCTTCCAGCTTGTGTTGGTCTGAGAACATCTTTGTCTTGCCTTTGTTTTATAAGGACATTTTTGTTTAGTACCACATTTTTGGTACACTTTTTATTTTAGCACTTTAAAATATTCATTCTATTTTTATCCAGCTTCCATGGATATGAAATTCCATAGATATGAAATTCCATACTATGAAATTGATCATTATTCTTTATTTTTTGACAATATATTGTTATTAACTATAGTCACGTGTTGTGCCCATAGACGCCTTCAACTTATTCTTCTTACCTAACAGAAAATTTGAGCTTTTTTCTTCAATAGTTTTAGGAGATACAAATGGTTTTTTGTTACATTGATGCATTGTATAACTGTGAAGAAATCTGGGCTTTAAGTGTACCCATCACCCTGACTAGTCCATATTGCTTCCAATAGGTGACTTTTTCCACCACCCCTGCCCCCTACATCCCATTCTTGCTCTTCTGAGTCTCCAATGTCCATTTTAGCATTCAATATGCCTTTGAAGACTCTTAGCTTAGCTCCCAGTTATAAGTGAGAGTATGCGGTATTTGGGTTTCCATTACCGCATTGTTTCACTTAGGATGTTGGGCTCCAATTCTGTCCAAGTTGCTACAAAAGACATGATGAAATTTTGAATCTTCTGATCTTATCTTCCTAACCCCAGTTCATTTCCCAAGCCCTGGTAATTATCATTTTCTTCTCTATTTCTATGAGATCAACTTTTATAAATTGAATATGTAAGTAAGATCATGAAGTATTTTTCTTTTCCTGACTTATTTCACCTAAGATAATGTTCTCCAGGTTCATCCATGTTGTTATAAATGACAGGGTTTTCTTTTTTTTTAAGGCTGAGTTTATTTTTTAAAGGCTGGTGCATCTGCAGAGAAAAGGTAATGCTTCTATGTTGTTGTTGGGAACGTAAGGTAGTTTAGCCTCTATGGAAAGCAGTATGGCGATTTCTAAAATAATGAAATATAACTGTACTTTGTCTATTTCAAATAGTGCTGAAGTCAGCATGAGAGTAAATATATCTCTGACATACAGAGTGAAGTAATATGTCATTATGTCATTGTGGTTTTAATTTGAATTTTTCTAATTGTTAGTGATACTGGACAATTTTTCATATACCTCTTGACCATTTTTATTTCTTCTGAAAAGTGTCTATTCAGGTCTTTTGTCCATTTTAAATTGGGTTATCTGTTTTCTCGCTATTAAGTTGTTTCAGTTCCTTATATCTTTTGGGTACTAACATCTTACAGATGTATACTTTACAAATATTTTCTCCCATTGCACAGCTTGTTTCTTCACTCTGTTGATTCATTTCTTTGCTATATGGAAGCTTTTTAGTTTGATGTGATCCCATTTGTCTATTTTTGCTTGTATTCCCTGTACTTCTGATGTAATAGCCAACAAACCATTTCCCAGACCAATGCTATGAAATGAAACCCCAATGTTTACTTTTAGTAGTTTTACAGTTTCAGGTCTTTAGTTATATCTTTAATATATTCTGAGTTGATTTTTGCATATGGTGAGAAATATGAGTCTAGTTTCATTCTTCTGCATATGGGTATCCAGTTTTTACATTTATTGAAGAGACTGTCCTCCAATGCATCTTCTTTGCACTGATTTAAAAATCAGTTGTCTATAAATGCATGGATTTATTTCTAGGTTCTTGGTTTTGTTTTATAAGCCTTTTGTCTGTTTTTATGACAGTACCATGATGGTTTGTTTAGTATCGCTTTGTAGTATATTTTGAAATCAGATGGTGTGATGACTCCAGCTTTGGCTTTTTTTTTTTTTTTTTTGCTCCATATTACTTTGATTATTTGGGGACTTTGTGGTTCTATACACATTTTAGTATTGCTTTTTCTTCTGTAAAAAATGTCATTGAAATTTGGATAGAGACTGCACTGTCTTTGTAGATCACTTTGGGTAGTATGGACATTTTAATGATATTAATTCTTCCAACCCATGAACATCGGAAATATATCTATTTATTTATGTGTTCTTTGGTCACTTTCATTAATATTTTATGTTATCAGTGTATAGTCTTTCATGTTCTTGATTAAATTTATTGTATTTTAATTTTGTATAGCTATTATAAATGGAATTGTTGTAAATTTATTTTTCGTATATTTTGTTAGTGTATAGAAACATTACTTATTTTGTGTTAATTTTGCAACCTGCAACTTTACTGCATTAATTCACCAGTTCTATCAATTTTTTGGTGATCTTTTAGGATTTCTATATATAGGATCATGTTATTTGCAAATAGAGATAATTTTTTTTCCTTTACAATTTGGATACCTTTTATTTCTCTTTCTTGCCTAATTGCTCTGACTAGGACTTCTAATACTATTTTGAATAGAAGTTGTGAGAGTGAGTATCCTTGTCTTGTTTCTGACTGGAGAGGAAATGCGTTCAAATTTTCACCATTGAATATGATGTTACATGTGAGTAACCTCTAGATCTGTAGGTGCCTTGGTAAATACCAAGGAATATGATTGCTGGGTGGTATGGTAAGAGTATGTACATGCTTATATACCATATAACCTGTTAGATATTTACCTGCATATTTTATTTTATTTTATTTGGTGCTAATGTAAATGGTAATATATCTTTGAGTTCAAATTCTACTTATTCATTGCTTGTATATGAAATTGGTTTATGTTGCATATTAACCTTTTATCTTGCAACCTTGCTGTAACTTTTTTAGTTACGAGAATACTTCTTTTTTTGTCTATTCTTTTGAATTTTCTATAGACAAAATCATGTCATCTGTCAACAAAGAGAGTTTTATCCTTTCCTTTCTAGTCAGTGAATGTTTTCTTTCCTTTTTTTTTTTATTGCATTAGCTAGGACTTCCAGTATAATGTTGAAAAGAAGTGGTGAAAAGGGATGTTTTTGTCTTTTTCTTGATCTTGGTTGAAAGGGTACTAGTTTCTCACCATTAAGTATGAATTTACCTATAGGTTTTTGTGATGAGGAAGTTTCTCTCTGTTCCTAGTTTTAAAACATATTTCTCTCTTTTTTAAAATCATTAATGAGTACTAGATTTTGTCATATGCTTTTTCTGCATCTCTTTATATAACCATGTGACTTTTCTTCTTTAGCCTGTTGGTGTGATGGATTTGATTAATTGATTTTTGAATTTTTAATCAACCTTGGGAATGTAGGATAAATCCCATTTGGTCATGATGCATAGTTTTTATTATACATGCTGAATTTAGTTTACTAAATATTTGGTTGAGAATTTTTGCATCTATGTTCATAAGAGATATTGGTTAATAGTTTTCTTTTCCTGTAATGCCTTTGTCTGGTTTTAGTTATGGTAATGCTTGCCTCCTAAAATAAAACAAGGTATTCCTTTTGCTTCTATCTTCTGGAAGAAGTTGTAGAGAATTGGCATAATTTCTTTTTTAAATGTGTGGAAGATTTCATCATTAAATTCATCTGAACCTGGTGTTTCTGTTTTGGAAGGTTATTAGCTATTGATTCAATTTCTTTAATAAATGTAGGCTTATTTATATTGTCTATTTCTTTTTGTGTGAATTTTTTTCCTCTTTTAATTTTTATTTTGAAATTGTGGGGTATAATTCAGGGTTAGGTATACAAATGTTCATTGTGCAGGCACCCTTATTGATGAGATATGCCCCTTTTGTGTGAATTTTAATAGAATGTATCTTTCAAAGAATTGATCTATTTCATCTAGGCTATCAAATTTTGGGGTATAGAGTTGATCATAGTATTCCTTTATTATTCTTTTAATCTCCTTGAGATTTATAGTGATGTCTCATTTTTCATTATTTATGTTAATATTTTGTGTCCTTTATTTTTCTTAGTTAGCTTGGCTAAAGGATTATTGATTTTTTTCAAAAGTTCAACTTTTGTTTTCATCAACTTTCTCTACCTACTCTTTGTTTGCAATTTAATTTAATTCTGCTTTAATTTTTATTATTTTTTCCATTACTTTGAATTTAATTTTCTCTTCTTTTTTTTAGTTTTCTAACGTGTAAGCTTAGATGATGGATTTTTCTTCTTTCCTAATATATGTTTTCAATCCTATACATTTCTCTTTAAGCAGTGCTTTTCCCATATCCATAAATTTTAATGTGTGCTTTCATTTTCATTTAATTCAAAATATTTTTAATATTTCTTTTGCTATTTTTTCTTTGGCTCATGTTTTATTTAGAAGTGTATTATTTAATCCCCAAACATTTTGGCATTTTCCAGGTATCTTTCTGTTATTGATTTTCACTTTAATTTATTTGTGTGAGAGCAAACACTGTGTAATTTCTATTCCCTTAAATTTGTTAAGGGGTGTTTTATGGCCCAGAATGTGGTGTATCTTGGTAAATGTTTTATGTGACTATGAAAAGAATATGTACTCTGCTGTTGTTGGATGAAGTAGTAGGTAGATGACCATTATATCCAGTTGATAGGTGGTATTGTTGAGTTCAACTTAATGATTTTCTGTCAGTTGAATCTATCCATTTCTAGTGGAAGAGTGTTTAAATATGCAACTATGATAGTGGATTCATGTATTTCTCTCTGTAGTTCTATTAGCTTTGCCTCATGTATTTTGATGCTTTGTTGTCAGGTACGTACATGTTTTAAGGTTTGGTATGTTTACTTGGAGAATTGACCCTTTATAATTAGGTAATTCCCCCTTTAACTCTGATAATTTTTCTTTCTCTGAAGCCTGCTTTCTTTGAAATTAATATAGCTACTCCCACTGGTTTTCTTTAAAATATCATGTTAGCATGATATATCTTTCCTGATGCATTCACTTTAAATCTATGTGTGCCTTTATATTTGAAGTGAGTTTCTTATAAATTGTCCTGTCTTATAGCTGGGTCCTGTTTTTTCAACCCACACTGACAACCTCTGTCTTTTAATGGATGCATTTATATTATTAATATTCAGTGATTGTTGATATAGTTGTTTGATATCTACCATTTTGTTAGTTTTTTATTTGTTCTTTTTTTCTATTTTGTCTTCTTTTCTCTTTTCTGCCTTTTGTGGTTTTAATTTAGCATTTTATATAATTCTATTTTTCTTTCATTTCTAGCATGTCAGTTATCTTTCTTTTTCAGCTTTAATTGTTCCCCTAGTTTGCAATATATGTTTCTAGCTCATCCAAATTCGCTTTCAAATAATACTATATGACTTCATGGGTGTGTGAGTACCTTATAATAACAAAATGATATTAATTTATTTCTCTCATTTCCTGTATTATTGCTGTCATTTATTTGCCATTTACACAAGTATATATATATATATATATATATATAATTAAATACATGGTTGCTATTATGAATTTGTACAAGCAAATGTAATTTGTTTAATCATTTTGAACAAATTATTATTCAGTAGATAATTAAGAATATGAAAAATGAAAGACTTTATTTTATCTTCATTTATTCCTTTTTTGATTCTCTTTCCCTTTTTATGCAGAACTGAGTTTCTGACTTATATAATTTTCCTTCTTTCTGAAAAACTTATTTAACATTCTTTACAAGGCAGGCTACTGGCAACAAGTCTCCTCAATTATTATTTAATTGAAAAAGCATTCCTCCTTCACTTTTGAGTGATATTTTCACAGGGCATGGGATTCTAGGAACTTTTTTTTTCTTAAGTCTTTAAATATTTCACTCCACTATCTTCTTGATAACATAGCTTCTGAGAAGAAGCTGAATGTAATTCTTATCTTTGCTCCTTTATAGGTATGGTGTTTATTTTCTTCTAGCTTCTTTCAGGATTAAAAACAAACAAACAAACCTTTGGTTTCTTGAAATCTAATTATGCTATGTCCCAATGTAGGTTTTGTGTGTGTGTGTGTGTGTGTGTGTGTGTGTGTGTGTGTGTGTGTGTGTTTGCATTTATCCTTTTTTGGTGTTCTCTGAGCTTCCTAGATCTGTGGTTTGGTGTTTAACATTAATTTGAAATTCTCAGTCATTAGTGTTTAAAATATTTTGCCTGTATCTTTCTCTCTTTCTTTTCTGGTATTTCCAATGCATGTATGTTACCCTGTTTGTACTTGTCCCGCAGGTTTTGGATATTGTTATGATATTTTTTTCAGTCTTTTTACCCCTTGCTTTTTCACTGTTGGGGTTATCTATTGAGATATCTTCAAACTTAGAGATTCTTTTCTCTACCATGTCTAGGCTACTAATAAGCCCATCAAATGCAGTCTTCATTTCTGTTACAGTGTTTTTATCTCTAACTTCTTTTGGTTGGTCCTTTCGTAGAATTTATAGCTCTGGGCTTATATGGCCCATCTGTTCTTGCATGCTGTCTATTTTATTCATTACAGACCTTAGCATATTAATCAAAGTTATTTTAAATTCCTAATCTAATTCCAACATCCTGCCACAGATAAGTGACTTTTTGATACTTGCTCTGTCTCTTCAAACTATGTATTTTTTTCTTTTAGTCTGCCTTGTAAATTTTTCTTGATGGCCAGACATAATGTATGGGGTAAAATGAACTTATGTTGAATACTGTTTAGTAATGTGGCAGTAAGGTGCTGGGGGAGTGAAAGTGTTTTATATTCCTGTGATTAGGTCTCAGTCTTTTAGTGAGGCAGTGCCTATGAAATGCAAACTTTACAAGCGCTTCTAAGTCCCCTTCCATCCCTGGGATAAGATGGCTAATGTCAACTGTAGTTGGATGTTTCCTTTCTTCAGAATCAGTTGGCCTCTGATAAAACCCCAGTAGAATAGGTTCTGGTTAAATAGCTTCTCTTAAGGGCAGACTTTGTTAGGAAGAATATAATGCTTTGGAATATTTCAATATAGTTCCTTTTCCCCTCCCTCTGCTAGAAACACTAGGGAACTTTTCTCCACAATTCATGGTGAGAACCTGGTAGAGTTCCAGGAAGTAAAACTCCCATAAGTGTGAGGGCCCCTGATGATCGACCCTTCTGGAGTTTTTAATCTTTCAGGCTTGTCCACATTGAGCCTCTGGCAATTTGTCAATTACCATTCAGGCTTTCCTAATCCAGCACTGGTATTGGAAAGAGAAAGTGAGTTGTAATTCTGTTTGCCTGCCTATCTCTCCAGTTTTAGGAGCAGTGATTTCCCTTTTAACCTCACTTCTTTTATGGATCTTTCCATTTGTTTAGCTATTTACTTGTTAGTGTGGAGTGGAAACCTTCAAGCTGAAAGTGGAAACCAGAAGTCATGAGTGCACCCTTCAAACTATATAATTAATCAAACAAAAACAGCAGATGCTGGCGAGGTTGTGGAGAAAAGGGAACACTTCCACACTGTTGATGGGCATGCAAACTAATTCAGCTTCTATGGAAAACAATGTGGCAATTTCTAAAAGAACTAGAAATTGACCTTCTTTGTGACCCAGCAGTTCTCCTTCTGGGAATATACCTGGAGGAACTCAAATCATTGTATAAAAAAGATATCTGCACATGCATGTTTTTTGCAGCACTATTCACAATAGTAAAAACATGGAATCAACTGTGCTGCCCTTCAAAAATGAACTGGATAAAAAAAAATGTGGTACATATACACGATGGAATGTTATAAGGCCATAAAGAAGGACAAAATTATGGACTTTGCAGCATCTTGGATAGATTTGGAGTCTATCATACTCAGTGATCTGTAACAGAAACAGAGAACTGAGTACCACACGTTCTCACTCATAAGTGGACCCTGAACACCTGTCATAATACTACAAAAAAGGGATTTGCAGTTGCAGGATACTGCCAGGGGAGGGAGGTGGGGAGCATATAACATCAATAAGAGTGCCAGATCCTAATCTAGGCAAAGTTAGGTTCAATGGGAGGCCCAAAACTTCACCTGTACTAGACCATTTATGTACCTAATCCTGACGTGTACCCCACAACTTTAAAATAAAAAAAAAAATTTATCTCATTACTATGGTTCTGGTCCTTCAGAAAGTTGTTTTCAAGGAGCAAATTGTTATTTTGTGTGAAATTATTTTCCCAAAATGAAAGTATTGCTAGTGAATCATTGCACAGAAGCAAAAACAACATAAACGTAATACTGCAAAAGGAAAAATAAAAGAAGAAAAGGTCTTATTTGACTAGATAAACAAAAATCAAATGTTTTCTTTTAGGCCTTAAGACATGTAGACATGCTTTAAACTTTTTCTATTGGGTTTGGACTTCGATTTACCCATGGGAACAACTGGCAAACACCTCAAAATTCATTATTTCCAATTTGCTTCTGCTTATTTATGCAGTAATTATAAAGATTGTATGACAATCTGTTCTGATCGTTAAGACAACCAGTGGTATACCAGAAATCACTGATTTTTTTTTAAAAAGGGAATTTGTTCAAGTGTTGATATGATCCTGTTCTATAAGTTTCGGTTTCCCTTAGATGGATAATCAGAAGCATAGCTGAATTTATATTTAAAATTTAAAAATTATTATGAAATGTTTAAACACAGAGAAAGCATACAGAAGAGCAAATGACACCCATGTATCCACCTTCCAGATTTATCAAATCTTAACACATACATATTTACTTCAGACACTTTTAGGGAAATAAAATATTTCAGATGCATTGATTCCTACGTAAATCTTTATGATCTCACCTTCTCTTTTACTCTTTAGAGATAACCATTATATATTTATTGTTTCTATATGCTCTTACATATTACTAGTACCTATATACCATAAAAGTGTATTGATGCACATATTTTTGCTATTTTAAAAAACGTGCTAAAATATATTTCTCCTTGTGCACATATGGGAGAATTTCTCTGCTGTATATATCTAGACAAGGGTGGCTCAGCTGTTATCAACTCTATTAGATATTGACTAATTGATTTCTATAGTATTTGTACCAATTTACAACTCAGCTAGAAGTGCCTAAGTCTTTCTATTGCTCTATATCTCACAAACATTTATTGATCAGAAGTTGTAATTTATATTAATCTGATCGGTGTGAAATAGTAAGTCATTGCTGTTTTCACTTGCACTTCTTTGATTACTAGTAAGGGGAAACATTTTTCCTAGGTTTATTGATTATTTGGATTTTTTAATTCTTTAAACTGGTTATGTATATCTTTTATTCATTCTCTATTGGGTGGGTAATTTATTTATTTTTTAATAAATAAATAAGAGTTTATAAACTTGTTTTGTTCTACATTGAATAGTGTTTCTTTAATACATATATGTGCTATAGAATGTCTTTTTCTAAGCAGTGGTCTATTTTTAACTTTTCTTATGCTTTTATTGAAAAAAGTTTTAAACTTGTAGACATTTATTTAGATTTTCTTTCATGGCTTGTGTTCTCTGTGTCTTGTTTGGAAAATTCTTTCTTCACCCTAAATTATAAAGATATTCTGCTACATAATTTTTTTAAAGCTTTAACGTTTTTCCTTTAATATTGGCTAAAATCTATCTAAAATTCATTTTTGTATATGATGTTAGGTAGCTAAGATTTTTATCGCTTGGTTAAACACTTTTCATAGTTTTGAATAATCTATTTTTTCTCCATGATTTATAACTGTGCATCTATCAAACTTGAATCTTTACTTTTGCACAGGTCTGTATGCAGAGTCCTTATTCTGTTGTATTGGCTTATTGTCTATCCTTCTGCCCTTTAACCTTTGTCTTAATTACTAGATATTCATTATAATTTTTAGTATCTGGTGGAGCAAATCTTCATCTTTAATTCTTCAAAATCTGACTTTTAGCTATTCTTGACTTGACATTTCACGTTTATTTTAGGATCATCTTATCAGGTTTTACACATGACAATCTGAATCTAGGGAAATTGCATAGATTTTAGGGATTTTATGGATTCATTTGAGAGAGAATTGATATCTTTAAATTTTCTCATGTAGAACCATAGCATAGATCTCCACTTACTCAGGTTGATAATGTTCAACAATAATTTTATTTCAACTTTTTTTCATAAATTTTACATATTTTTATTAGATTTATTCCTGAGACTGTTATATTTTGTTCTTATTACAAATGTAATTTTATGACTCCATTTTCTTTCATTATTGCTGGTATATAGTTATGGTTTACTTTTTATATGTTGATAATTTATCCAGAAACTTTACTAAATTCTCATATAAGTTTAATAGATTTTATGAACATTATATTGGCTTTTCAATGTAGATATCATCTGCAAAGAAGAATAATTTTTTCTTTTTCTTTCCGATTATTATGCTTTTTAAAAAGTAACATAATGCTGAAGAGAAGCCACTGTAAGAGCTCTTATCTTGTTTAGATACAGTGCAAACATTTCTAAAGTTTCATCATTTTAGTTGAATGAGGAAGGAAGCTGAAGGAAGTTCCATTCAATGTTTATTGTGCTCATATTATGCAAAGTGCCTTTATTTGCTTGCTTTACAAATAACACTTTTAGTTTTATTATTTATTTTTATTATGTACAACATGCTTTTTAAATGAATGCTTGCCTAAATGAATATTTCCCCTGTCTATTGATTAATGCATATGTTGAGAGATTCTATGTTTTATCTCCACTTTGCTAATATAGTAAATAACATTAGGCATTCTGATGTTATCTAAGAATTCCTGAGATAAACTCTACTTGGATAAATGTATTTTTTATTCACTGCTAACTATAGTTCCTTAGTATTTAATTTAGTATCACAAATGAATTGGTCTTTAACTCTCTTTTCTTGAGCCAGACTTGCCTGGCTTTGGCATGAAGTTTATTGCAAATTCTTAAAATGACTTAGATAATTTACCAATTTTTAAAAAAATTATTTGAAACAAGTTTATGAGATGGGGATTATCCATTTCTTGAAAGTCTGGTTAAAGTAATCTGTAAAGTTATCTGGGTCTGGTTCATTTGGGGAAAGCTGACTTTTACTTTCTTTAATAATTTTTTGGTTTATTGGATTTATCTTTCTTCTTAAGTCAGTTTTGGTAAACTAATCTTTTCATCTAAGTTTTGATGTGTTTTTAAATAGTATTTCTTATGATTAAAAAAAAATCTCTATTTTCTCTTAGACTTTTTTCCTAAATGCATTTTTATTTTTAGAAAAGAAGGACACAAAGGCACCAAATCTACATTGCCCAGTACCACCAACCATTTTCCTCACTATTTTGCAATCCAGGTCGAAATCTTTATTCAATTATTTTGTCTTCTGATTGGTATCTTCTTTTATTTATTTATTTATTTTTTGAGTCCTATTCATTGACCTTTAAAAATTTTACATTAATCATCATTTTATAGTAATCATGCATTTTTACATAATGATTTCTTCACCTGAATGGTATATTTTTATCAAATTTAGAGAATATTACTATGACACAATATAATCACATTTTCATGAAATAGTTTCCAGGCAATCTGTTCCTTATAATTAATTGGATCATAAACTACACGGAAATGAGACAGGATCTGGAAAGTGAACGATGAAAGTGGTAAGCCAATGCTGAGTGCCAGCTGCGAACATAAACAAAATGAAGTCTTAAGAAAAAAGTGACATCTTCTCAATTAATATTCCATTACCAGACATAAACATGTCAGAATTAACTCTGAAATCTGTTTTGATGAAAAATCACTATAAATGAATATGGCTAAGTTAGCAGACATTTAAACAATTTATTCCTTGGCCAAAAGAAATACTGTTCCCTTTCTCTGATCCCTAAATGCCTATGGTTCAAACATCTTCATAACAATGAATTGCTTATTTTTTCTTAGACATAGTGTACCGTTCTCCATGTTATCTGGGAAGAAAATTTCAAAACTGCTGTTTTCCTCTAACATCAAGATAGTCTTTGCCTTGAAATTATGACATTGATCTAATCAAGATTCATACTCTGAAAACTATCATCAATTATTACTATTACTAGAGTGTAATGACTAGACGTATACAATACTGATTTGCTTACAATCTCAGAATTCTTTCAACCATCCACAGATTACTTAATAGCAAATAAAAACAGATTAGTGAAAATGAGTCAGAGAACGCCTCATGGGATATAAACCATCAAGACAAGGCAGAATTCTGATGAGATGAACTCTTAGGTCCTTTTCTATTCTAATCAACCGTGATATTATGCTTTTAACAGATGGTGAGCCTGTTGCCCATAGCCACTTCTGGTCCAAATACTCTATGTCAAGGTTCAGTTGCAGATAATAGAAATCTCTCTGGTTAGTTTGAGGGAAAAAAGAATTTAATACAGGAAATTAGATGCTTCCAAAATAATTGGATGAGCTAGAAAAGTTAGTGCTAGGCTGGGCTTCTGGAGAAATCTCCATGAAGAACTCTGCAGTGTTGGCCTGCCAACCATGCCATTACTATCTCTGCTGGGGTTAAGGAGCTGGAACATCAGGAAACTGTTGCTACAACTATTGCTTCAGGACTTCACTGCTGCAACTTAATACCAGTCGGCAAATTGACTCCCCATGACTACTTTCTCAATATGCATGAGGACAGGCAACTGGACGCCAGGCATAAGAAGCAAACACTTTCATGATTGGGCTTGCAGGCTGGAGGAACAGAAGTGTGGTCTCCATTTCACTTCCTTTTTCTGATATTCAGTAATGTATCTCTTATATCCTTGTGAGTACATTTAGGTCTAGAACATTTTTTATACCAGATGCAGAACAATAGATCAAAGTTTATGTAAACACTCCCATAAGGAGGGACACTTAGGTTATCTGTATTTTTCACTACTATAAAAAATGCTGAAATAAACATCTTTGGGGGCACACATTGAGGACTTTTAGCCAGCATAGAAATAAAGTTGTAGAATTTCTAAATCATGGAGCATGATTATGTTGAATTTTGGTAGATAATGATGGAGGAGTTTTGAGCTCTACTGTCAGCTTAAACCAGCAACCTCAGTTCTAGTCCCATGACCAAGAAGATTAAGGAACACAGACACCAAAAGGATGATTGAAAGTTTACTAAGCAACAAATCTCTCTAGAAAACAAGAGGGGGCCCAGAGTGGGTTATCCGCTGTTAGGAGTTTTTTTGTGGTTTTTATCTTATCTTTTCTGGAGGCATTGCTCTCATTTACATCTCATCCACCCCTTTTTTCCTGCAACCCAATCCTTATTGTGCATGCGGGTCCTTGACCAAAGTTACTCCATCTTGACTATTACCTATAAGTACCACAGAAAAGCCCATTCGGGGGTAAACCTCAATGCTAATAGTATGTTAATGATATTATAATAAGCCAAAGTCAAGATCAAACATCTTAACATCTCAGTTAAGCAACTGAGGCTGCATTTAAGCAGTAAAAAGTCCCTTTGAGCAGTACATCCTGAGTTGACAGGATGTTCTAACCACACTAACCACATTTTCAGCCAACAATTACATAATGGGAATGGTACAGGTGGCGTTCCTGCAGGTGTTAAGTCTTCTCGAGACCCTCGCTCTCTGCCTAACCAGCTTCTGACCATCTTCTCTCTCAATAATACTGAATCGTGCCGGGCTCGGTGGCTCAGCCTGTAATCCCGTGCCTTTGGAAGGCTGAGGTGAGTGGATTGCCTGAGCCCGCGGGTTCGAGAACTGCCTGGGCAAGCGAGACCTCATCTTTACAATAAATCAAAAAATTAACCGGGCGTGATAGCGCGTGCCTGTAGTTCCAACTACTTGGAAAGCTGAGGGGGACGGTTCGCTGGAGCCCAGGGGGGGGAGGGTGCGGTGGCGGGGAGCGGCCACTGCACTCCTGTCTGGGGTAAAGTGTGTGACGCCAATTCAAAAAAAAAAAAAAAAAAACTGAATCGTTAAATTGCCTTCCTAAGAGACTGTACCAACGTACTTCTAACCCATAATATCTACTTCTAAAAATTCTTAACAATATTTGACATTATCAAACTTTCACCATTTGCTAATTTTGAGAGTAAAAAGTTGTACCTTATTTGAAATTGCAGTCACCTGATTATAAGTGAGATTGGCCATCTTTTTTTGCCTAGTTAACATTTTTATTTTGTCTATGAACTACCTAATTTATATCTTTAGTTTTCATTTAGTTTCTTTTCTTTTTCCCTTTTGAGTTTATTTGCCATGAAATAATCTGGACATTAAATATGCCTTTCCATTTTTATGATTCACTTAGGCAGGTCTGTCTTTCCTGGGGTCATAAGTGTATTATTTTGTATTTCCTTATTCTATTTTTGTAGCTCTGACTTTTATGTATTGACTTTTAATTCAATTGTAACTTTTTGAATGTTATGAGGTGATCTAATCTTATTCACTTACTACAATAATTACCCTTTTGTTCAATATCATTTATTTAGTAGTCCATTCTGTCTTCAATGCTGCTTTTCTCATAAATTAAACTTTCATATAACATGAATCTTTTTTTTTACTTTCTATTTGATTCCTCTGAATACTTCAGAAAAATCACACTTCTGTATTAATTGTGCAGCTTTAAAATATATTTTTATGTCTTGTAGTGCAAGAGTTTCTTCTTACTAGTCTTTTCAGAATTATCTTAGCTATTTTATTCTTTCATATGAATTTTTGATTTAATCTTAGCAATCTTCATAATATACTATTTTAGGATTTTGATTGGGGTTGCATGAATTTATAGATTAATTGATACATCTAAAACATTACATCTGTAAAGTATAACTCTCCTATGTGAGAGATATATAAACCAACAAGTGTTTATGCCTAATGTACTAATTTTTAGTAAAGCTTTAATTTTGTCTCAGTAAATATCTAAATTTCATGTGAGTTTCCATGTTAGTCAAGTTAAGTTATGCTCACTGCTGTAACAAACCGAGTTACAGCATTTTCTCCCTCACATCGCAGTGGAATGTGGGCCAGGATGAATGGTGTTCTGTTTTGTTCATCCTGGGAATTTAGAAGGATGGACATTCTGCCATTATCAACAAGAGACTCCCAGGTTGTGCTGTGCCTTCATCTAGCAGGAAATGGAAAAGAGAGAGAGCGTGAGGAATAATTTAGGAGATTTTGTGAGTAGCCTTGGAAGTGGTATGCATAAATGCTGCCCACATTCAGAACTTGTCTCACATTGGTGGCAGAGAGACTGAGAAGGTAGTCTTCATATGAGTCTAGGAGGAAAATAAAACAATTTGGTGAACTCATAAGCTTGTCTCTCTGACTTACTGATAAAGTCCAAGAGAATTGACTGAAAAATTATTAAAACTGGTAAGAGTTTAGTAAGGTGGTTGGAACCAAGATTAGCTTACCAAAAGAAATCATCTTTTTACATATTACCAATGACTAATAAGAAAATAAAACAGCTAATATTACAAATAGTTTTCTTTCCGTGTTATTTATATTGGTTCCAAATAGTAAATGCTTTGGCTTTTCCCTTCTAATTTTTAAAAATTCTTATTTTTATTTTATTTAAATTTCAGTATGGGAACATTTTGTGACATTGAATTGAATGAGGCTAACTCTCTTGTTTGTTATAATAAAATGGTAGCTGGTATTTAAAAAAAAAAATCGATTCTTGAAATGCCACTGGCTGGATTTCTGAAATGCTTGTCTTGATGAAACTTCTCTTTTCATAATGAAAGGCATGATTTTGAGATCTTTCTCTTGATAATGCCACTCTACTTGTGTGGCGCTGAGCTTTTTCTTTCCAAAGAGACAATTTTCTTGTTGTTGAAGTGGTCTCAACAAGTTTTTATGCCTAAGGCTTTCTAGAAATTATGTTTTTTTTTTTTGAGGGGTTGGTGTTTAAAAAATAATAGTTGAATAAAAGTTTTAATGATAGCTTAAATATGGGCTGCTTAGTTTAGTATTTCCATCAGAATTGTTGCTTTTTTTAGTTACCCACATGGCCTATAGGCTACCAAACTATATTGTAGAAATTATTAGTGTTGTTATGACTTATCATTGTTGGTAGAAATAATAAAGTGTATGCAGGGGACTCCGAGTTCAAGCTCTTCATTCACAATTTGTAATTTATTGAAACAGCAACTTACTTTTTTTTCTTGACTCAATTTTAAAAAAGACTAAAAACATTGTTCCTGACTGAATATCATTCTGTCCAGTTTCTATGGCAAACTCATCTTTTCCCATTTCTTTTTTACTATCACTTTTAATACTTTTAAACTATGCCTCTAGTGCTGATCTCCCTACAGAGATCCAACTGAGATTGACAAATAATTCTCGGAATCATCATCTGAATGAAGGGCAAACATTGAAAATATACTTTGTCCAACGTAAAACACATTGTCTCTTCCCTCAGATGTGATCCTGTGGCTGTATTCTCATTCTTTGTATATGACATTATCATTTGCCCAGTTTTTCAAGAGGGAAAAACTTTAAGTGGCTTGGCCTCCACTCTACCTCCACCTCTAAAGTTTCATGCTCGTTAAGCAAAAAGTCAACACTAGTGTTTCATTCCATCCCAACAGCCTCTAGGTGAAAGAAAACACCACATCTGTCACTGACTCTCTACTGCAATAGCTTCCTAACTGACTTCCCTGAGTCACCTTTCCATTTACCTATACTGCGGCTGGCATTGTCTTGTCTCACTAAAACTACAGAAGTAATCATGGTACCTGCTTAAAACCCTTAGATTGGTCTTCATTGCTTCCATATTCAAATCACATGTTTGTATCTTCATTCAACAATATGAAGCACCTGATATGTGTCTGACATCATATCAGGGGATCCCACTGTCCTTTCTTTAGCATGTAAGAGCTTTGATAATCTGACCCCTTTCCAAAACTGTCTCCTGCTACTCTCCACTCACCCCACATTCCTTCCACGCTCAACTTCATTTAAAAAAAATTTAACAGACTTTAATGTTTGGGCAATTTTAGGTTTTCAGAAAAATTGTTAAGAAAGTACAGTGTTCTCACTAGCACCCTCATACATATCTCCTGTTATTAACATCTTGCGTCAATGTGGTATACCAGTTACAATTGAAGAGCCAATATTGATACATATTTTTAAAAGATTTTTTATTTCGAAGATGTGGGGTAAAATCCTGGGTTAGGTATACAAATAAATGTTCATTATGCAGGTACTGTTGATGAGGTGTGCCCCCCTTCCCCTGGCAGTTTCCCCCTACTGCCAATCCCTTTCTTATAGTATTATGATACATTATTATTAATGGAAGAGTTCACATTAGGATTCACTCTTTATGTTGCCCTTTCTATGGGTGTTGACAAGTGCATGATGACATGTATTCACCATTGTGGCACCAGAGTTGTTTTATAGCCTTAAAAATTCCCTGTGCTTCACTTATTTCCTTCCTTCCTTTAAGTACCTGCCAACCACTGAAATTTTCACTGTCTCTGCAGTTTTGGCTTTTCTGAAATGTAGTACAGTTGGAATCATACAGTATATAGTCTTTTCATATTGACTTCTTTCACTTAGCAGTATACATTTAAAGTCCCTTCATGTCTTTTAATGACTTATTAGTTCATTGCTTTTTATTGCTGAACAATATTTCATTGTGTGACTGTACGTACCACAGTTTATTTATTCATCTATTGAAAGACATTTTGGTTGCTTCTAATTTTTGTTCATCAGGAATAAAACTGCTATAAACATTTGTGTGCAGATATTTGTGTGGAACTCTTGCATTTTCTATGCCTTTGTGCTTTGGATGTCCCTTCTTCCTGAAATATCGCTTCTCCTGCTATCCACTTACTAAGTCTACTTTCATAAATTGAATTGAATTCAGTTTAGCAAATATTTATTGACTTTATGTGTTTTCCCACTCATGTGATCTAAGTATCCTCATTCAGTCTGTATTTTAGTATGCATCTCATGATGATGTAACAAACTGTTATGACTGTAAACTTGTGTGTCTCTTTTATCAAATTGTAAAGAGAGCAAGGAGGGGACTTTATTTTGCTCATTTTGCATCCCAGGTGTCTAGGACTTTGTCTGGCACATAATGTATGTCAACTTCTTGCTAAATTTAATAAAAATTACCAAAAACATGTGGAAAATAAAAAAGTACGTAAATATTTCAAGCAGTGATAAAAAAAGAGCAATTTTCAAAAAAGAAAATAAATTATTATATATTGCCACCACAGCTTGAGTTTAAACCAAAACCAGGAAAGGACATGTTCTTTTGGGATTTTCTACAAACACTGAATTTCATAAACTTTTCTCTTAGAGGAAACTTATAGGACTTGAATTCTGACCAATTATAAAGAGTTAGAAAGTTTCAAAATAAGAATTAAATATGCAAAGAAATGCCATCATAACTCCTAGGCCACAACACACAGATTTTATTTATAAAATAGCCAGGCTTTCAAAAATATGAATTCTGAGGTGATTTTTACAACATTATATTTTGTAATGGAATAATTGATTGAGAGGAGAGACACCATTTTTCCCTTTAAAAAAACTATTTTGCTTATATTCTTAGTCAAAGTACAGCACTTTCATTCTAATCTTTGCCTTTTCATATATTTTTATTTTCTCTGTTGCTTATATTCCAATTAATTTTTTCCCAAACACATTCAATTATCTCTTTTATATTGAGTTAAACACAAAAATAATGACTTTTTTTATTAGTACATGGAATGTTTGAAAGACACACATTTGAAGACTGTGTGAGAGAATATATTTCATATAACCACCTAATGCCATTTTTCAGATTCACCAACAGTAAAAAAATGAATGCATATTTCCTAAAATGAGTGAGATCATCAGTGTATAAAACTGATTTCTCAAATCTAAGTATGACTCTCTAAAAATAAGAAAAACAAAAGCAAACAGAAGAAAAATCACAAAATACTATTCCTGCTTAGCCACCATAGGGAGATGGGATCTGTCCATTTGCCCAGAGTATCCATTTACCCTCTTGGCACCCTACTCTGGCATCACAGAAACAAAAAGAAGGAGAACCATTTTTTAAACTTAATTTCTTTCAGAGCAGGAAGAGTAATTGTTACATCCAAAAGATAGGAGTAAAACACCATAAAAGATCTAAGAACTCTTGGAAATTAAGTGGACAAAAGCAGAAAAAAATAGAACTTTGGAAGATAAACTTGAAGATTTTCAGAGAAAACAGAACTAAAAGGTAAGGAGCTTAAAAATATGAAGTCAACTTTTTTTGCATGTGTGACATAGCATTTCTTTGTTTATTCACACATTTATTCCTTATTTCAATAGCTTTAGGGAGTACACATAGTTTTTGGTTACATGGTTTCATCGTATAATGGGGGAAGTCTGGGCTTTAAGTGCATCCACCACCCCAACCTGTATACATTTTACCAGATAGGTGATTTGCCATCTCTCTACCCCTTTCTTCCTTCCCCGTTCTGAGTCTCCAATGCCCATTATGAAGTCTGATTTTTAAAATGGGAAACTGCCATAAGTGTAAGGATACTTTTACTCCCAAGGACTTTTCTCAGGAAGCTACTGCAGGTGTTATTTCACCAAAACAAGAGACCAAGTTGAGAGAAGAATATGTGGAATCTGAGAAACAGAAAAACTCAATATCAGTGAGACATGAAGGGAATTCCCAGGATATAGCCAGAGGGTAATCTCAGATAATGTAAGTGCATCAGAACTTCAGAGCAACCAAGCTATGTGGAATCAGAACAGGGGGATCCAAAAGGGACTTTCTAAAGGGGGCGAGGGGGAAGCTGAGGTAATAAATTAACTGATGCATATGGATATTTTAGGAGGAGGTTTACAATTCTTTTAAGAATTTGGAAGAGTTAGTGATAGAGTCTCAATTAGGATTCAGTCAGTGAAACACAACCATTGAGTGTTTAGGAGTAAATATAGGATTAAATCATTACAATATGGGAGAAACTAGGAATGTGAAGCATAGAAGGAGCAATAAGATAATTGGAGGATTAAGCCACAAACCAGTCCTCCCAAAGTCCTGGCACAGGACAAATTTGAGAAGCAAAGAATGTCCAGCCACTGCAGTGGGTTTCCAGAGGAGAGCTCGTGGAGAGGTCGCACAAGTTCATGGGAAACAAGTTTCATGGGGGAACTCATACCTCTGTGTGTCTGATAGTGGACCTTAAGTCACAGTTGGTCAGCAGGGCCAGAATCTAGAAGAAGGAGGGCAGAGAGCAGCGGAAAACGAGCCCATCCTGTACCTGCCTAGCACCTCTATGCTTGTCTGTCATTATTTTTTCTGCAAAAAATATTTTGAAAACTAGCGTTCAACACTTCATCTCCACCTCCAAAATCTTGCATCAGTTTCTCTTTGTGCTGATATTCTAACCTGGGACCATATAAAAAAATGAATTCTGGGAACCAAGTTAACAATAGAACAATTCAATATAAATAGATAAAAGAGGTTAAAATAGCAAATAAAAATAATTCAAGGCAACTGTTGACTGCAGGGCAGTAAAGTTTTATACAAGAAACAAATATAATCATAGAATTTCACATGGCATATCTCTGAACAATAGTTACAGAATTGTCGTAAAACTGTGTGGCATATGATGTAACCATAAATCATTGGCGCATTGAATGAATGGGAAGGAGAAGGATATTTTTCATGAGGAATGAGGTAGAAGGCAAGTTTTAAGACTTCTAAATTATTTTATTCCGTAATAGGAATTGAAAGTGTAATAAGTGAAACTAAATTTTTTTGAAAATTAAAAAGATGGTAGTATAATCATGTTATTTATACTTAAGCATATGCATGCAATGAAATAGCTAAAGAGTTGAATTGGTTTTCTGGAAGTAATGAGGGTTGGGACAGGAGATTACTTTTTCTTTTTGCTTTTTTTTCATAAGGCTTAGAGAACCATTTGACTTTTTAAACTATGCATAAGTAATAGTGTAATAAAATGGAATATTTTATAAAAATAAGCACTGTATGAAGAAGATAATTATATAATAATTTAGATATGTGAGCAGAGTTTAAGCTACATTAAATGTTTTGGAAAATTTTAAGATATAATTAGTGGGAAAAGGGGTCTGTATCCAAATCAGTGAAGGAAATATTATAAGGAAAACAGGGATTGATAAAAATGTCATAAGGAATAAAACATTTCTGATTATTTAGGGTAAAATCACCATAAATGGGCACCATTACACTTTCAGGGAAAACAACAATTTCATCCAAACAAAGAGTAAAATCAATTTATAACTCACTGGCTGGAATTTCTTTACTTTGTAAAATAACAGCAAAGTACATGCACAATTATAACTTACTAATAACTCATTATAGAAAATTGAAACATGAATTACTTAATTGCCTTAGAGCAGGCTAGCACACAACTAGCCAATACATTGGTTTGTAATGTTTGCAATTCTGAAGGTGACTTGTTAACTAGCACTGAATACACCATGTTGGTTTTGTTTTATTTTATTTTGAGCAAGCCTGGAGTGCAGTGGCACAATCATGGCTCACTGCAGCCTCAACTTCCTGCATTCAGGTGATCCTTCTGCCTCAGTCTCCTGAGTAGTTGGGCCCACAAGTGCTCACCACCACATTCAGCTAATTTTTTTTTTTAATGTTTTGTGGAGATGAGCTTTGACTATGTTAGCTAGGCTGATCTCAAACTCCCAGACTCAAGCAATCCTCCTGCTATGACCCCCAAAGCCCTAGGATTAAAGGCATGGGTCACCACTCTTGGCCACCATGCTTTACTTAAACTTAACTAACCATTTAAAGAATCCTTCTCATGGTAAGAATTTCAGATATGTAAACAAGTTTTTGAGAAGTCTGTTATTGAAATAACCACTGGTTTAGCCCAAGTGGTGATGAGGCTTGAGGTCAATGTTTTAACCAATTCATCAAATAATTATTCTAAGATGAGTTGAATCTAACCTTTAAAATATTCAGGGGAACTGTAATAAAGCATACAGGATTAGAATGTGCTTTGAGAAGACAGAAATATTTCATTTAAGAACACTTAATTCATTGAGCGGGAATAAGGTACTACCATACTCTTCCGTAACTCTTGCTCAAACTGTGTGATTAACATGCAATATGATCAATATGTTGATTGACCAACAATTTTAGATTGTTACCTATACATTTTGAGTCAAAATGAAATTTTTTAGGATTCTAGTCACTGGGTGAAACAACATTAAATGTTAGATTATATTTGGACACTGATGTTTGAATTCTCGTTAGGAAACTTGGAGATTATGTTTTATAAGGATGTGGACCCTGAAATTCCACTAAGTTACATTTTTGTGTCCTTTAATTAAGGGTAAAATAGTGAGTTAATCTGCAAATGAGAGAGGAGAGTGAGAGGCAGAGAGAGAGAGAGGGAGAAGAATAAAGCATAACTTCAAAGAGAACTGAAGTTAAAAAGAAAGTAGAAAAAAGAAAAAATAATAACTTTGACTCTGAAGGATTTCCAATTTCTAGTTCTAGTTTAAGAAGCCACTCTGTGTGTCCTCCCTTGAATTTCTTGGATACTTAAATACATTTTCAGTATATCCCACGCCAGCAACACCCCAGTGATCAACTATTCTGATTTGCCTAGAAGTCTTCCAGTGTTAGCACTAAAAGGTCTGAATCCTGGGAAACCCTTCAGTCCCAGACAAGTTGGGAGTGATAGTTTTACCCTAATTCATGTGTCTTTTCCTCTTAAATTCATGTGATGTGGATTTTGGAAATTGTAAACCTGGAAAGCCTTGACTAAGACCGACCCTTTAATTCACATGCAACTGTTGAAAGTCTATTGCACCTAAAATCCGTTTTAAGCATCTTACATTCTGCTTGTTTTGTTATTTACAGAATCAGTACATGATGAAGCTGTGGGCAAGAGAGTTGGCATAAGAATAGATGTATTAATCGTAAGAAAAGAAGGCAATTGCTTCAGATTGTGCTGATCTATATTGCAAGTGATTATTCTCAAGGGGCTAATCATTAGAATATGTTGCAGTTTTCAATGTCTTCTGAGTTAAAACATTTGGTCACAGAGTTGGTTTAAGAGTGCAAATTTTATCGAGCAATTTGCTGTACTAAAATAATGCTCTTTCTTTCACATACCTATAATAAAGTAAATGTTTTGCTCTCAGTGTGTAAGTTATGCTTTGTAAATTGGTTTTCTGTCCTCAAAATTATTTGACCATCAACATTTGCAGCTGATATAGTTTCATAACTGCAGGATCTGCAAAGGAAGTCAATGAATGCAAGGGAGAACAATGCCATAAAAAACCATTTGTATACCTAACCCTGAATTATACCCCACATCTTAAAAAAACAATTTTTTTTTAAGCCAAGGAGATGATCTCTTCAGAAATGACAGCAGCAACAGCCTAAGCAGCACCAGACAGACCACCCAGAGAGGCTGCCTCTCAGCTGTGGTTCCCCCCACTCTCGCCCAGTTTGAGAAAAGAAATGATGACAGCCTAGTGAAGAGGCACAACCATCACCAGTAAAAAAAAAAAAGACTGTCCATATCTTTACAGATGGGTTCCAAAAAGCTTCTTAACCTATAAAATGCTTATCTTACTTCAAATATCTCTAACTTTCTACATCTTTATTAGGGTCATGAGTAAATAATGAACAATGGGAGTCTGAAAGGTGATAACTAATGGAGATAGCTTGTCTCCATATAACTTTTCCATGAACAATTTATTTTATCCTCTCAACAAATTGTTGGGAGATGATGGAATTATAATTATTCTATTTTTTAGATCAGAAATCAACAGAGTTCTGTGCTCTTGCTCAGTTGGTTAATACCATTATTTAATTACTACTTGCTAATGTTTATTGAGCAATATGCGTTAGACACTGTGAGCTAAGCACTTTAAATGCTTATGTTATTTGCCTTCACAGAAACATTTAGGGGTAGATAATGTTATTGTTCCTAATGTGCATGAGAGGACTTGGGCTCTGAGAGGTTATAACAACTTGTTCAAGAAGTAGACCCAAAATTCAAGCCTGGAATCTAGAATCCATGCTTTCTATTTAGTCTTGACCCTACAATATAAATCAATATTTCTCAATGTTTATTGCTTGAGTGATTTTATATTTTTGGAATTTTGTCATCAATTTAGTTTTAGACCCTTATCTTATGAATTTGTGCTAATTACTTGAACATATATCTAGCAGACTAGATGTGCCAGGCACTTTTACAGATTTAGGTAAAATATTCATTAAAAAGGCCATCTTTTCTACCTGCACATGTATGTTTGTTGCAGCTCTGTTCACAATAGCAAAAACATGGAACCAACCATGTTGCCCATCGAAGTTGGATTGTATTAAAAAAATATGGTACAATACACAATGGGATATTATGCGACCACAAAGAAGGACAAACATACGGACTTTTGCAGCAACTTGGATGGATTTAGAGTCAATTATACTCAGTGATCTATCACAGTAACAAAGAACAGAGTACCATGTGTTTTCACTCATAAGCAGACCTTGAAAATTATTATAATACTATAAGAAAGGGATTGGCAGTAATGGGAAACTGTCAGGGGAAGGGGGGTGGGATTGGCAATTAAGGGAAACTGCTAGGGGAGGGAGGGGCATACCTCTTCAACAAGGGTAGATGCATAATCAACATTTGTATACTTAACCCTGAATTGTACCCCCACATCTTTATAATAAAATAATAATAATAGTTTTTTAAAACACCATCTTTTCTATATTCAGATAGTTAAATATTTTCTTCAGTCTTTCCTAATTAGCCATACAAAGGATGCTGTTTGTATTCCTACATGGGCATCTCCCATATGCAAGTTGTGAGGCATTAGTAGGAATCATGGGGCTTAAGAAGCATGGGAAAAAGATTTGGATTTTGAGAAACCCGCAGTAAATATGTATAAGACAAAAAAGAGGTCGGGCTCAGTGGCTCAGCCTGTAATCCCAGCACTTTGGAAGACCGAGGCCAGTGGATTGCCTGAGCGGGTGGGTTCGAGACCAGCCCAGGCAACTTGGCAAGACCTTGTCTCTACAATAAACCAAAAGTTAGCCGGGCATGGTAGCACGCTCCTGTAGTTCCAGCTACTTGGAAGGTTGAGGCGGAAGGATCGCCTGAGCCTGGCAGGTGAACTCTGGGGTGGCCATGAGCGTGCCACCGTACTCCAGCCTGGGCAACGGAGTGAGACTCCAACTCAAAAAAAAAAAAAAAAGACAAGAAGGAACTTGTCAGACAGTTGAATGATTACTATTGGGACAAATACTTATGCTCCACTCCTCATATTGCTCTGTAGAAGAAATCTTCACTAGAGCAACTCTTTTGACCTCTCTGTGCCCCATTGTTCTCCCTTCTCTAGATTTTCTGGTTGGGGGAAGAAAATGGAAGTGCATTTGAGTCTTCTTTTTCCCACAATGAGGTCAGTTAGAGGAGCGGGCCTGGGGAGAACCACCCATGTCCTGTACTATCTATGACTAGTGAGGAAATTTGCATATTCAGGGATGAAGTGCCATAAGCCCAGCAGGCCTAAAGTTGATGTTCATTCTCTAATGAGTTCTGATGATTTAAAAAGTATTTCAATCTCTCATTGCTGTTTGTTTCTCTTAAATTTGTATGAATTTGAGAAGACAAAGAAATGCTCTTTATTAAAACTAAATAATTGGCAGAGAAGAATCCACGGATCTGTATATTTTCTGGAGCTATATATCGGTTTGTCTGCCTGTGTACTAACTTCCTAACTAGAAAGACCACTGTATCAATTTCTAGCACATTATCTATCTGTCTGTTTATCTATCGATCGATCTATTGATCTATCTATCTATCTATCTATCTATCTATCTCTATCTTCAAAATCCTTAAAAGGTGCCCATTTAATGTTTGTGAACAACAACACCACAAAGAATGGGCATTACTTTTTCCCACTTGTAGTATAAAGGGTTTATATTTAATAATTTGTTCAAGTTCCAACCAGAATTATCCTGAGATTCTAATAAGGGATGTATGAGGTTTTAAATAATGCAGATAGACCTTCTACTTCCAGTAAAGACAACGTATCAGGGACTGAATGAACTGATATACCTAAACAAATAGAAAACTGGTCTATATATGAAAGAAGAATTTTCCAGACATTGAACAGCTATGATCCCTAAGAAAGAAAAAACGCCAAGCTGAGCCCTACAATTAACTGTACCAGCTTACAAGCTACAGTCTCAAGATGGTGTATTAGTCAGGGTTCTCTAGAGAAAGAGAACAGACAGAGTATGTAAACCTATATAGGAATAAATTTATTACAAGGAATTGGCTCATGCAATTATGGAGACTGGCAAGTCCAAAATCTGCAATGTGGGCCCAAGGACACTGATCATGAAGATGATGTCCAAAGACTGTTTGCTGGAGAATTCTCTCCTGTTCAGGGAGATCAGTCTTTTTGTTCTATTCAGGTCTTCAACTGATCAGATAAGGCCCACTCACATTACAAAGGGCAATCTGCTTTACTCAAAGTTCACTGATTTACATGTTAATTTCATTAAAATCCCTCCAAGAAAAAGACCCAAATGCAACTTTCAGCAAACAAATGTTGAGATAATTCATTGCTATGAAGAATGTTATTTAGAAAGTAAGATGATACTGCATAGACACTTGGAGCTAAATGTAGGAATGAGAAGTGCCAGAAATGATAACTATATGGGGGAAAACTTTTTGTCTCATTTTTTTAGCTCCTTAAGGGTTAGTTGACTGTTTAAAGTAAAAGTAATAACAATGTATTGTAGAATTAATAGCACAAAGTATACCACAACAAAGGCTAGGAGGGAGGAATGAAAGTATTGTACTGTAAGATTCTTATACCGTGTGTAAATAGGCATAGTATTATTTGAATGTAGATTTTGATAAGTTAAAGTTGTATATTTTAAAGCTGATTGCAGCCACTAAAACCAATCAACAAAACAAAATGGTATAGCAAATAAAACAACAAAGAAGATAGAATAGAATTTTTAAAAAAATACTCAGTTAAAACTAAAAGAAGGCAAATAACCAGAGAAAATAAGCAAAGAACAGATGTGGCAAAGAGAAAATATAGCAAGACTGTAGATTTAAATTCAATCTTCTTAATAATTAGATAAAATGTAAATGGTTTAAACTTTCCAACTAAAATCAGAGATTGTCAGATTGAATAAAAAAGAAAGACTTAGCTATGTACTATCTGTAAGAAACACACTCTAATTAGAAAGACTATATAGGTTAAACATGGAAGATAAACAAAAATATCCCATGCAAAAACTATTCCGAAGAGAACTTGAATATATTAATGTGTCAAAAGAACATTCAGAACAAGGAATATTGTCAGATATGAACAGGGATACTTTACAATGATAAAGGGATAAATTTATCATAAACACATACCAATCTTAAATGTATAAAGTCATGGATAACTTCAAAATACATGAAGCAAAAACTAATAGATCAGAAAGGATAAATAGATTAATTGAATCCACAATGACAGTTTAACATTGTAACACTCTTCTCTCAGTAATTTATACAACAAACAGACAGAAAATAATAAGTTTATAGACCACTTGAGGAAGAATATCAACAATACCAGACACAATAGCAGCATAATAAATATTTGTGTACAAATATATAGAGACTATCTTTTTGGCCATAAGACACATTTTCTACATTTAGGATAATTGAAATCATATGGACCATAAGGGAAGTAAACTAGAAATCAATAATGAAAAGAATGCCCAGTCAAATTTTAAGGGATGCAGCTAAAGTAGTGCTTAAAGGAAAATATTTCAGTTTGTTTGGGATGCTATAATAAGATTACCATAGACAGGGTGACTTAAATGACAAACATATATTTTTGTAGTTCTAGTGGCTGGGAAGTTCAAGGTCAAGCAGAGGAGCTAACAGATTTGGTATCTGGTGAGGACACTTTTCCTGGTTTGCAGAAAGCCACCTTCTCATTGTACCCTCATACTGGGGAGAGGGGAGAGATGAGGAGGGAAAAAATGCTCAGGCATCACTTCTTACAAGTGCACTAATCCCATTCATGAGAGCTCCATCTTTATGACCTAATTTCCTAAGTTCACCCTCCCTCCTAGTACTACTGTATTAAGGTTTAGGAATTCAACATATGAATTTTAGGACACAAATGTACAGTTTATAACAGGAAGTAATGCTTTTTCTAAACAAAAGAAAGGTCTTAAATCATAAGTTGATCTAAATCTCCATATTTTGGAACTAGAAAAAAAGAGTAAATTAAACCCAAAGTAAACATAAGATGTGAAATAATAAAGATAAAGGTAGAATTCCATAAAACTAAAAACAGGAAAAAAAGAGAAGTCAACAAAATCAAAAGGTAGTTATTTGAAGAAATTTTCAAAAACTGATAAATCTGTAGCCAGATCAAGAAAAAGTAAGAGAAGACACAAATTATCAAGATATCAATATCAAGAATGAAATATCAAGAATGAAAGACCCTAAAGACCTACAGGCATTAAAAGAATAATAAGGAAAAAATACGAACAACTTCATACCCATGAATTTCATGACTTAGAATAGAATTTCCCAGGTATTTTCATATTGTATCTGCTAAGAGTGCTTTCAGCAGGAAATGATAAAAAACATGATCAACAGGAACTCATATGAGAAGACACCCAGAGGTAGATGGTTTCAATGATGACAACGTCAGATTCTAAGATGGCATCTCTGTCATTCTCTGATCTCTTTCTTATGGTCAACTGGCATCAATCACGTCAGTGTTCAAAGTCAAAAGAAGGAGAGAAGAGCAAAACCAGTCATACTCCCCAACACCAAGCTGGTTTCCTCTGACACCTCATTGGGAAAACTAGGCCATATGATCTTCTTTAGATTCAAAGGAGGTTGGAAAATCTAGTATCTGTTAAAACAATTTAAAATGAAATGAAGGCCAGGCCTGGAAAAACCCCAAGCAGACAAAGCCATTAATTAGGCCTTGAAAGTAACCTTAACCTTACTTGAATTACAAACATAAGTGAAACTTAATTTGGCATTTACAAGCAATTCTTATAAATGTTTGTATTTGAGAAAAATGAAACGTAAGTTCAACCAATCAGAAGCCACCAACCAACTCTGCATTATATAACTAGGGATTTTCCAGAGGCCAGACCAAAAAGGCAACTGTATAACTATATAACTGTAACTGGTCTGAAGTTGTTTTTGCTTTACTTCCACATTCACCCTATAAAAACCTGTCCCTCGTGCTTCTTCAATAAAGCCTGAAACCTCTTTCAAGTTGGTGCTTCTTGATTCATGAATTGCTGTTTGGTTCAAATAAACTCTTTGGAATTTTTATTGTGTCTCAGTTTATCTTTCTACATATCTGACGAACAGCAGCAGAATTTGAATGTTTGGCCTGTGTTATGGATTGCATTTTGTCCCCTCAAAATTCATATGTTGAAACTTTAATCTCCAGTAACTGAGAATGTGGTTATATTTGGAGATAGGGCATTCAAAGAGGTAATTAAGTTAAAATGAGGCCATCAGGGTGGGTCCTAATTCAATCTGACTGGTGTCCTTATAAAAAAAAGAAAATTTGGACGCACAGAGATACCAGGGGTTCATATGCTCAGAAGAAAGACCATATGAGGACACAGCAAGAAGGCAACCATCTGCAAGTGAAGAAGAGAAGTCTCAGAATAAACCAGACCTTCCAATACCTTGACCTTGGATTTTGAACCCCCAGAACTGTGAGAAAATAAATTCCAGTTGTTTAAGCCACCCAGTCTGTAATATTTTGTTAAGGCAGCATAAGTAAACTAAAACAGCTTGACCAAGGATTTTGCAACAGAAAACGGTACTCTCTAGGCCAATATCTGGAAATAGTAGAGAATAATTTTTAGTTATCACAAAGACTAGGAAACACAACTAACCTCTAATGGTGAGGGATGCAAAAATTCTTGCCAAGGGCAGTATAGTCCTGTACAGCTAAGAATTAGCTCCCACTCTTCTACTGATGGCAGCTTTCCTTCTGAGAAATGATGCTTTAAAAAAAAAAAAACATTGATTACCATTGATTAAGACTGTGCACATTGTTATACTCCCTTTTAAAAAAATCAAGGGTCCCATTAGCAAATAAAAAAGAATTAACTATTGAATAGAAATCAATGATATCTGCCAAACTGATGATGTGTGCTCATGCCTGCTACTAGACAAAAAGGGGTAGTTTCTTGGGTTGTAAATTTCATAGAAATAAAGATAAATTATCAATGTTTCTTTCACTCAGGAGGCACTGGATTACAAATCTTTAAAAAAAATTCCCTTTGAAGTCAATCCATGTTTCAAAGGATTAATTTTTTTGTTGGTTTTTTTTTGGTTTTTTTTCTTCTTTTCTTCTTTTTCCTTTTTTTTCTTTTTTCTTCTTTTCTCTTTTTTCTTTTTTTCTCTTTTTCTTTTTCTCTTTTTCTTCTTTTTCCTTTTTTCTTCTTTTTTCTCTTTTCTTTTTCTGACATCTTTTTGTTCGTTTTATTTTTATTCTACAGGCTTTATACAGTTATGTAATATAAAAAGCATAAAATACTAAAATCTATATTATTTATTTATATGATGTAAAATTTTCAGTAAAAAAAATTTCTCAACCTGAAAGGTGATGTTAAGTAGAGCAGAAATATTGTCATGATCGATGATTCAATGGGAAAACATAAAATATGCTCTATTTCATAATTTCTCACAAGAAAATCTAAGACAGGAAAGAGTATAGCGCATATAAAAGTGAGTGTAATAGGATATTTGTTGCATTTAAACAAATTTTTTTTCTTTTTAACAAAATGCAATGACACATGACATTTGGCTTTTTCTTCAGATGTGGAATTTGCCAAGGTCAAACTTAACATCACAGTTTTTATTCTCATAACTTTTAACAAAATTAGTTTGGAAAAAGAAAATAAGTTATAAAAGATATAATTTAATATTAGCCCTCTGCATAACAATCAAGAACAATCAGGTGAGTAATAGTTATTAAGTATTCCTGAAGTGAGAAGTTCACAAATTTAAAGGGAGCCCATCATCTCTCTCTTATCCTTTTCCAGTAGGTAGGTCAAGATTCACTATTACTTTTTATATTTCAAAAATTTAATGTAAAGCTGAGCAACTTCCCAAAATTATATGGTGAGTCAGTGATTGAGCTGGAGATGGAACAAGGGATTGTCTGGGTCTTGAGAACTGGTCCTCTGTCCACTGTTCCCCATTCCAAGTCACATCTGGAAAAAAACACAAAGAGAAGGCTGCTTCTTCCAAAGCTCTCACTTCACAAGGGTTTAGTTGATTAGGCTTATTTTAAAGCAGAATCTTATACATAAAAGCTTATTTCAAAATTCACCTATTATGCTTAATTCTGACATAGACCTGTTATTCAAAAAGGTCTTGCTACTTTACTAACTTAATCTGAATCTACAAATCCTATAATTAACTCTATGACTTGTAAGAGTGTTATTTTTTAACTGGTATGTTCAGGCCATCTACACTTAATGTCTTTATTGATATAGTTGGTTTTAATTCCATAAGATTGATTATTGTTTTCTGTTCATTTCATTTGTTCTTTGCTCCATTTTTTCTGCCTGCCGTCAGATGAGTTGATTTTTTAAAATATTATTTCATTTCATCTTCATGGTGGGCTTATTCATATCTCTTAAAAGTTTTTTGGTGCCGGGCTC